>PVLA01013087.1:0-39240 GCA_004027455.1 Hydrochoerus hydrochaeris | reverse complement strand
TCCCAGGCTTAGGGCCAGGCAGGGATAATCTTAAACAATATGTGTTAATTAACTTTTTTCACCTTTGTTAAACTTTAATCTTGTTACTTAATTAGCTTGCAAAAGCAAACATGCTATACCCTAGCCCCAATACTTCCTGTTCTATTTATATTGTTTCTTTTCTTTGTTGGCCAGATTTTCTGTCTTTCGTTTTAACATAGTTACATAATGTTTTTTATCCTCTGTTGATCTAATACAATAGGGTGGCCCATTCCTAGCTAACTTTTCCATGAAATTTAATTGATTACATTTGGCCCATATTCCTTTGATATTAACTATTCTTTGCCCATGCTTATCATAAATCCCTGTGTAAGGCAAAGGGGGGGGGTCAGTCACTTGAGGTAAAAGGTTTCTTGGGAGCTTTAGTTTGTAATTTCTGATAGAGAAACTTCCCTGGATCAAGGGCAGTTGTCTCACAGGAATTTTGTAAATCCTCCTCCATGAGCTCTTTCATTTAAAGCTTTTGTATAAACTCTCTCATACTACTCACAGAAGGTAAAATTTCACAATTAGTTTTTACAAAGGGGTTATCTAGAGGGTTTCTAGTAACTCCTCTGGAGTTTCTATTTTCGAATTCATATTGAATATTACATGGAAATATATATATATGGGAATTAAACAAATTACAATTATCAGTACAAAACATTCCAAGATCCCCGCGCCCAATTCCCACATGCAGTGTCCTTTTCCTGGAGAAGCAATTCCTTGAAGCGCTCTCCTCCACCCATGGACCTTGTCACAAGGCGTGGGTGGACTAGGATGCAGCATGGACGGAAAAGGGAGCCGCAATAAACATCACCTGAGACATAGAAAACATTAGAAGTAAGTGAAAAGTGATACGATTAAGTGGTAAAGTCTATAAAATTAGGCAGAGAATTGGATCAGATGTTAAAATAAAGTACCCACAATGGGAGATCTATTTATGATCCTCAGGCAGAAATTCAATCTCTCCAAAAATCAAGACAAATTGGTATAAGACACCAATATCTCAATAATGTCAGAACTTCACTAGAAACCCAAGAAAACAAACAAACAAAAAACTCCAGCAACGTTCAACTTCAGAAACTCAACTGCCATAGATAGAAAAACAGATTCCATCAGGCCCTCTCTCCCAGAACACAGCAATTCAAAGAACAATTTGTCAACAATGGGGATGACTAGAATCTGCACAAAAGCCTAGGCCACCTTCGGGGCTGTTTGTGACCTGCATGGGTCCTTTTATACAGAAGTTCTGTACTCACCGGCCAGCTGTTTTTCACCACCTCTTTGGGAACAAGTTCCACTTGTATTCAGTCTGAGTGTCCTTCCAGTATGGAAACAAATGTGCTATCAATTCTAAGGCCCTGTGCATACCCCAGAGCCTTCAAATTCTGCTCTGGGAAGATACCAGGCCACTGCATAGGTACAAAGGCACAGAGCACATGGTATTTTCAGTAAAGGATAATAACACAATAACAAAAACATAGTTTTACATCCAAAGATGTCTTCCATAGATATATTAAGGGAAGCATATTCCTAAAATTTGTGTTCATGGATAGGCTTCAAGTAAAGAGTAGAGCTATGCTGAGAAAAATCTCATCTTTCCTATATGAGGTAAACATCCTGATAATGCAGAGCTGTCGCTCCATCGCAATCACGTGGAGAACAAGAAAATGGGAATCCAGAGAAGCAGACAGGTGGAGAACAGAGACTCGTTTAGCTCAACGCTGCTGCCTACTCTGTTGCCCCTGCCTCTCAAGGAATGCTGCAAAGCAATACTAGAAAGTTTGCGTAGTTTACACTCAGATTTAAAATAACCAACTTTTAGCTGCATATATATATAATTTCCTACACACAAATGTGATTAAATCCATTTTAAATGAAATTTTATATATGAAAAATCTTCTCACATTTTGTCATGTTCTATAATTTTCCAAGTTTTTAATAGAACTTTATCCAAAATAGGTATCTATAAGAAGCATTTACTATTGTCTATGAAAAACCATGTTATTTTTTAGAAGAATAAATTAGGACATAAATTCACAACAATAAAGTAATATTTGAGAGCTTCCTTTTCTTGGAAATTTCTGATGAAGACCCACAGTTTTGCCAGAGTAGTTGAGTCCACTTGCATAAGACATTTATTATGCACATAAATATTCAAGCAGATAGACTGTCAGTATTGATGCTGACTTTTATTTCTGATCCACTGTAAAACTTCTCCAAATTTCTTTACCAGGCTCAGTTAACAGAAGACTTTTGGGCTTATGCTTCCACATGTTTGCACTTAAAATTGTTTTTGCTTTGTATTTCTTTGTCCCAAAGGTTTTCTGATGTGCTTCCGTTATTTCCCTTAATCCTGTGATGCCTTCAATCTTTGTTTCCATGTTTCCTTCTGTGGAGTGTTAGGGATCAAAACCATTTCCTCCTTTTCCATTTGCTGCTGAAAGCACTGCCTGTCTTTTCTCGGTTGCCCTCTGCTGAGACAGAATCGTGGGAATGAGGTTTTGTTTGGGACCCTCCCCCTGATTTCTCAGGGGATCAGTTTGAAATAGAACACGTCTTGTTCACATGGCGGAACCGACCTACTATGCTAAGCAAGTTAGAAGCTGTCACACTGCTTGTTCTGGTTATTACATGGCTGGTACTTCCAGGGGTTGGTGGCCCTCCAGGTCTCCTGATTTTCAGGGTGAAGACACAACACAGGCCCTCTGCAGCTACACCACTCCCTCTCTCATGAGACAGCCCTTCTCCGTGTCCTTTCGTCCTTCCTGGAAGCCTGTCCTGACTCTCAGAGGTTGTGACAACTCAGATGTTGACTTCTCTGTGTCCCAAACTCTCTCTCTCTCTCTCTCTCTCTCTCTCTCTCTATATATATATATATATATATATATATATTATTTTTTTTTTTAGCCTCGTTTTTTGTCAAAAAATAATAATGCCTGATATTCGAAGCCTATAATATGATTTATATGTTTTTTTCTTTCTTTCTTTCAAAAATTCCCCTTTCTCTCACTATTATTCAATTCATCATTTTGTGTGACTATTTGCAGGGACAGGATTGGTGTCCACGTGGTGGTATCTTCATGTCCATTGACTTTACAAGCTCTGGAACTGTATGTTGGCATTGAGGATGTGTGAGCTTAGGACATTTTCTCAACTATGTAAGTTTCCTATTTTTCTTGTTCTACGAGTCCTTTCTCTGTATCCTTGGCCATATTATGTAATGAAATGTAATGAATATTAATATCATTTTAATATACATGATATTAACTGTTAAAGTGTAAGAAAGCAAACTTGCCCTGGCTGATGGTCTTCAAAATGCATTGTGTTTCTGTGTATTATATTACTTAATCCGTTTTTAGGTTTTATTTATCTGTTTACAAGAAACACAGTGGAGAGCCAATACTCAGGAGGCTGAGGCAAGAGGACTGCCATGAGTTCAAGGTCAGCCTGGGCTACATAGTGAATTCAAGGGCAGCCTGAACTACATAGTGAGACACAGTGTCAAAAAAAAAAATCACAAAGGAGAAGAAACGAAGTGAAAGCTATGATTATGGTCCATTCTCATTGAGTATATATTATTTTAAAAGGTCCTTAAGTGCCATGGATACCCCAAGAAAGCTTTATTTTCAAATGTCTCAATTCTGCAAGATGTGAGGTACTCTTTCAAAGGTGAGGCATAGCATCTGCAGTAGGAAGCTCACCTTGAATTTTCAGTTGTAAGTGCTGTATTTGGGAGAAGAAACACCTGGAATTAATTTTCTTTTTTTTTTTTTTTTTTTGGGTACCAAGGATCAAACTCATGACCTCACGTTTGCCAAGCAGCCACTTACGCCACCGAGCTAAACCCCCGGCTCTTGGAATTGATTTTCTTATTGTGAACCAATGTTACTGTCACAGATGTAAAATTAATATAGAGTTTTGTCTAGTGAATAATAAGAAAGACCAAGGAATGAAAGTGAGGGAGTCAGAGAAAACTTTGGACCATGGAGGTGGTAAAACGGTGGGAACTGACTAATCACCGAATCTCCACTTCATCTTTTCCGGGCATGGACCTAGAGGCAATTTTTCTCAGGCTGCTTTAGAGAAATAACAGACTCAGCGGATCAGCAGTGAAGACGCCCTCAGGCTGGTGGGCGTGGGAAGATGAGAAGTCTGAGACCTCCCTGCCAGTCACCTGGTTTGTACTCACCTGGCATCCTAGTGGAGAGAGAAACAAGCTCTCATCCCCCGTCCACAGAGCAGCAATCCCACAATGGGAGGTTTGGCTTTAATGACCTCATCCGTATTTAATTATGTTCCGATGACCGGTCTCCCAATGCCATGGCGAGGGGGAGTCAGGTTCAGTGTAGAAATTATTTTAAGCGTGAGCCAACATTTGTGTCATTATGGCGCATGCGTTTATTTGCCATTGAAAGTTCCATTTCATTAAATGTCATTTGAAAGAGGATGCTCAGAAAAGTGAACTAGTTTATTAAATATTACCTGTGCACCAGAGCCATGAGAGGGTTACCCGAGCAATTTTTTTTTTTCTTGGACTCCAGGAGCTGATGAATAAGCAGATGAGGCAATAGTAGAAGCAGTGCCCAAACAGACGCTTAGAATGAAGCTTCCAGGATTCACGCCAGAGTATTTATGACTACACACACACACACACACACACACACACACACACACACACCAGAGTCTGCATGCTGTTGACCTCTCATTGATTTTTTTCATTAATTAATTAATTAATTAATGAAAAAAAAATTGTTTTGTCTTTTTGAGACAAGGTTTCACTATGCTGCTCAAGTTGGTCTTGAACTCACTTTGTAGCCCAGGCTGGTCTTGAACTAACAGCAATCCTCCTGCCTCAGTCTCCTGAATGCTTGGATTACAGATGTGCACCACCACACCAGACTTGTCATTTATTTTTATCTTCAGATAAACTTCTGTTTTGAGATAACTTTGTGCTTAGGTATGTACAAGTCGTATTAAAAGTTCAGAGCTTTGCTTACTCTGCAGCAGGGCTACATTGACTTTAAAAGAGGAAATTGCCAGAGGGACTTAGCATAATAATTAGAGGACAATGAACTGCATTGCCAAAGAATCTCCCTAAATGTTTTCTACTTGGCACAAGAAATCTAAATTGAGAAAATTTAACTTTTAAAACAGGTAGTTTAAGAGAACAGGGCTTTAGCTACCTACGTGGCACCAGTCCATTTAAAACTGTCAGTGGTAAATATACAGAATATACATTTTTTAATTGAGGGCTACACAGTAACCCAGTGTAGCATTTCTCTAGGTAACAGAATTTTAAAGGTTATTGATAGATACCATTTTATATGCAATATGTCGTGCTATACTGAAAATTGCTGTGTGAGGTTGAGTGAGTGGCCAAGGAAGTAGTTCAGATTTGCAAAGATGAAAGTAAACTGTTTTTATTTCTACAGGGAAAAATAATTCTAGATAATGAGGAAGTGGGTGGTTTCTTTGGCTCAGTATGTTACAATGAAAGCAGAAAAAGACACAAGAAGATAGTTCAATGTGACATTTGGCAAGTAAAAATGTAACAAGTTAAATGCTTTTGCTTTCAAATTTTTGTTTTTATTAGTGCATTTTTGCATAAGTCAAAACCCTGCATGAAACAATGACACATACACACACACACACACACACACACATTCATGAAAAACATACCCCAAAAGAAACTAAAAATATTTCTAGATTTTTGTTTTGGTTATTGTTTTGTAGCAGGAATCAAACTCTAGACCTTGCACTTGCCAGAAAGGCTCTTATGTCGCTGATTTCTATTCCCCAACCCCTCCCGTTTTGCTTTTTAAGGAATCTCGGCCTCAGTGCTTGTGATCGGGGCACACATGTTATTTGTTTCCTTTTCAGACAAGAGATGCTCATGCTTGTGTTACATTTTCTAAACTAAAGCCTCAGTGCTCAGGCTTAATTGCAGTGATAAGGAAGTGGCTGTCGGGTTGCATCTGGGGCTCTGGGGCTCTCAAGGGTCCTGTGTCACCGTTCTAAGTTGTACACATCCATCACATGCTAAGTGTGTACTCAAAGAAACCGAAATCAGTAAGTAAGTTGCAGAGTTCTCTGCCATCTGCTTATGCTGCTGGGTTATATGCAACAGGCAAGATATGGGGAAAATGTGGTGTCCACCAAGGGATTAAGTTATATTAACGATGTGCAACTTACATATATTATAATACTATCCATCTTTTTTAAAATCAGGAAATTCTGTCATTTGTCACAGCGTGGGTGAAACTAGAGGATTTTATCTTAGGTAAAATAAGTCAGACACAAAGAACCAATTAGGGAATGCTCTTGCCAAAAACTCAAAGTCATTGCGCTAGAGCACAGTGGTGACCCCGGAGGGTGGAAGGGGAGACGGAGCAGGGGGACGGGGTCCCTGGTGGGGACAAAGGCACAGCAGACAGGGAGGCAGGTTCTGCTGTGTGCTGCCCAGCTCACTGCCGGGTTAATCCTGTATTTCAGGATAACTGAAGCAAAGTGTTCGAATTGTTCTTGCCACAAAGAAATGAGAGACACGTGGGCTGAGGTGCATGCTAATTAACCCGGCTTAATCATCTCAGGATGCGTACACACAGTGAACATCGCCTGTGCCGTATAAATATTTACAATTGTTACCTCCTACCTAAAATGAAACTGTCCTCCTTTTGGAAATGGGAGCATCCGAATTTCTAATGGGGAAGTGTCTGCTCCCTTTTGACAGGATTCTCCATACTTCAGTTCAGCGCTGGCACTGCTGCTGTGGACAGTAACGGCTAAGTGGTTGTCGTTTTACTGGACGCTCCTTCCTGAGGCAAGGAAATGGGCAATGCAAGGTTGCACGAGGAAAGGAGCAGAAGTGAACATGCAGGACCTTGCGTTCCTGCAGACTTGTTCCGATTATTTCTTCAAGCTATTGTAGAAGTCCCTAGAATGAAACCTTATTTTTGTAAGACCTGGATCTCCCAAGTCAATGCCAGTTTCTCATGGAATTTTCTGTGTCAGCCTGTCATGAAATTTTTGAAATGTGTAACTCTGAAAGTGATCATTAAAATACACTAATCATGTAGAAAGGTTTAACATTCAAAGTTAATAATAAGCATCATTTTAAAAAGACAATCTGTGTTTTGAAATTCTTTTTGTTATATTTAGATTGCTTTTGAATATTTTGCCTTTATTATTTCTAGTGGAGTGGTGAAACTTTCGTCATGGTTTTCAACTTTCTTCTTGGAAAACTATGTTTTGTTGGTTTCTGTTAGTGGTTACTCCTACATCATCAATGTATGCTTAATCAACCAATGAGGTCTAAAATTATTTTTATCTGGCAAGTACACTGCCAGCATTTAATTACACATTGTTACCTGTCGATCCTCCATAGCACCTACAGTGTGATGCTTATGTACAGTGCAGTTTCATGATTAGTGTTTTTAGTGCATAGGGATAGTGCATCCTTCACTAAAAGGTCCTTTGACTTACCTAGTAGGTATCCCCACAAGATGTACTAATCAATACAGAGAGAAGTTTACTTACCTCAATGTCTATGTGATCCTATCTATCAGGTATGTTCACATGTTTTTGACTGTTGATGTTATTTATCTGCAGAAAAAATAGGTAGTTGACTAACTGCATATAAAGCTTGGTTTTGTTAAGTCTAAATAATACTACAGTAGCTTGCAATGTTGACACTTTTTCCTGTGGCTGATATTCAATGTCCATCATGCTGTCATTCACTTTTGTGCTACGCACCTACTCTAACTGGAAACTTTGTAACATAGAAATAAGTCATATTTATCATAAATATTCAAAGTTTAGTGGGCTTTGGACTTTTCAATCATTAGCTCTTCTCATTACGCACCCACTTCTCTCTTGAGTGATTCGCATATTTCCATTTCAATCTGAATACAGAATACATGAATATTTCCAAAGTTCACTTCAAATATCATGGGTTTGGGAAAAGTAAACACGTTTCACTTTCCATTCACTGAAACTTTATGGAGAATTTGTTTAATTCCATCTTACAGAATGTTTTTCAAGAAAAAGTTTAGGTATTTGGGTACTGATGGTTATATCAACATTGTCAACTGGGTGAATTTTTTTTTTTTTTTGTCTTTTTGAGACAGGGTCTCACCATGCAGTTCAGGCTGGCCTTGAGCTCACTTTGTAGCCCAGGCTGGTCCCAAACTTGCAATGTTCCTCCTGCCTCAGCCTCCCAAGTGCTGGGATTATAAGACTGTGCCACCATGCCTGGTGTGGCTAACTATATTGAAGGTGGGAGATTTTGAATGCATTTCTAGGATTGTGTAATTTTTTTGCAGACAAGGTCTTGCTATGTAGTTTAGGTTGGCCTTAGACTCACTACATAGCCCAGGATGACCTCAAACAGACAGCATTGCCCCTGCCTCAGCCTCCTGAGTGCTGGGATTACAGGAATGGACCACCGTGCCTAGCTCATAATTTGCTTTAAAATTAAATACCAGCAGTAACGCTCTGATTTACATAGTCTGTCACTGACAACTTTTCTTTGTGAATATTCCCATTTCTCCTCTGTGTAATTTACGTGGATACTTTCATGAATTCAATATTCCATCACCATGTGAAGAAAAGTTTGAAATACATACTGCATACCAATATTCATTACTGACAAGCATAATGCTTAACACTGAGAAAATATCCTTGAGAAAAACTGTTAATAGAGGAAACTAATGTATAATTGTTAAAAATATGAACTGGGGGGAAATTTTATTTTAAGTTCAAACCAATTGCATTGCTTACCACTAAACTATGGACTCACAGCTGAACTCACCCACTTTCCTCCTTTTCCTCACCATCAGAATGAGTATAGTAACACTGATCTTAGAGCTGCTATGAGGAAGAAAGAATTTAAACTATGTTGATGCTTTTAAGAACATGTGTGCAGATGTAAGAATCAGGCAGCAACTCCAGGGCACAGCATTTGTGTTGTGTGTTGTCTGATCAGTGATGTCTGGAAGGCAGCATGGCCTGGCTCGCTCTGCAACCTACGCCCTAGTTCTGATAAATCACACCTAGTCGGTAATGCTAACGGCTGTTACTATCATTGGAATGAAAACCAAGAAACCATTGATGAGTACTGGCCTGATTTGGGCTAGTTGTCATGGTTAGATTAACTTATTTGACTTTTGCCTTTAGCAGTGTCCCAATTTTGTATTACATTAGAGTTAATTAGGTTAAGTCCAATTAGGTTAAGTCTTTCATTCAAATGCAAGAAACTGGGACTTATGTCTTGAATCCTAACAAAGATGCCTTGGTTTCTCTCCAAATCATAAATCTACGGCACCAGACACTTTGAAATCTAAACAGCCCATCCATGAATATAGTTCTTCTTAGGGAAGAAAGTGGACTTGGTTTAGGAAAAGCAATGTTTTGTTAAAATTTTTGTTCATGCTTTATTTTGCTTCACCAATTTCTTTATATTTTCATTGTATTCAAATTCCCAAGGTCATATTTTGGCATGATTTCAATTTCATTCCAAACTTCAGTTACTCATTTGAGTTTTTGGCTCTTCAGGACTCTGTCAATTATGACAAAGCTTTGCTTCTATTTTCTGGGAACTCAAAGAGGGTGAACCTGAAAAGAATAATGTATGTTACGGTTTAGATCTAAAACATGCCCTATAAGTCTCTGTTCAGATGGCTGGATCGGGTCACTATACTTAGCAAGAGTTAAGCCTGGATGAGCCCATAGCTGAATGAGCTGCCCAGGTGCCAGAAGCCGTGAGAGAGTCACTGTTCACTAGGACACCCTTTGGGGAGTGCACCTCCCTGTCTCAGCCCTACTCTGTCTGACACCAGCACCTGCCCTCTACCATGCCCTTTACCCATGACCTTTCTGCCTTGAAGCAAACTGACCACAGACTGAACACCCTGGAACTGTGAGGCAGTTAGTCCTCTCCTCTTTTATGTGCAGGTGTTAGGCTCTGTGTCCCTGTAAGAGGAAAACAGGCTAACTCATCAGCATTCTCCAGACAGACAGAAGCACTGGGGTAGGTACAGACACAGGTGCTGCACTGACAGCTGAGGGGATTTATTAGGAGAAGGCATTCATGTGATGATGGGGGCCGAGAAGATCTGTGACGGGCTGATCACCAGCTGGAGATGCCCAGCGGCAGGTGGTGTGGATTGGTCTAAGACAGAAAACCCCTGAGCCAGGGAATCTGATGAATTAATTCCCAGGCCTGAGATAATTCTTTAAAACTGGAGAGGATTTGAAGGGTATATAAGCCAGTCAGTCCAAAGGCCAGAGTACCCGTAGTTCTGGTGTGCAAGGGCAGAGGAAGAATGCGATCCAGCTCAAAGAAGGAGAAAGTAGAGCCGTGCTCCGTCCCCTTTGTCTTATTTGGGTCTCTGACTGATTGAGTGACGCCGGCCCCGTCGAGGACCACTGTTCCTGACACACTCTGCACATCTCCGTTGCCATCTTCCTCACACTCTCACAGGCACACCCCGGAGTTTTGTTTTACCAGCGCTTTAGCCATGCGCCAGGATGGTGCATCACCAGCTGGAATCAGCCGCCACACACACAGCGTTCCACGTGCAGCAGACGGGAAGATCTCACAAGCGGACATGCCTGCAGGTAGAGGCGCAGTCTGATTGTGTGTGGGGTAAAACTGTTACCCTCTAAGCCATGTTTAAAAGGTTTGCTAAGAAATGCAAAGAGTAGCTGCGATATAGTTATAAAAATATTTGCTAAATTCCAGAAAACCTGCATTTTACATTCTGCCTCCATGAGACCCATGATCCCAAAGTTCAGTGAGGGACCTGATCCCTACTATGTCCATGTCATAAAGTAGCTACCTGGCTCCAGCTGGTTTATTCTAAAATGTTTCATAAACTCCACATCATTTATGGAGATATAGATCAAGAGCAATGACAAGAGCAATGACAACATTGTTTCAAGGCAAAAATTGTTCGTGCTATTGAAAGTTAAAGGCTTGAATTCAGCAACAGATGAAAACTAACCTCAGCTCTAGCGCTATACATGTGTGTGTAAGTCAGTCTGTTAATTAATTAGAAAGGTCTAGACATTATTTCCCCAAATATAGCTGTAATTGTTAGCAACAAAAAATATCTATTTTTGACTGTGTCAAAATAGTAGGTGTTTGAAATTCACAATAATCTTTTTATGAAAGTATTACTCACTTGCTACACATGAAAGTTCAGATCATTTGAAAACCATATTATCCCTCTATTTGATCATCTCTAATGAGAGTAATGTCCCATCTCCTCGATAATTCTGAATGCATTTGGCATGTGTCACACTGAATGCAACTGATTTTCACACTTGAGACATAAAGATTTTATTAATTGGAAATAACTACAGTCTAGACAATTGTAACAGATGCTTTAAAAATACTTTCAGTGCTTTCCACTTTTTTATTCAGATGCCATTATCTTCCCATGAAGTACTTGTAGTGATGGAATTTAAAAGGCAAGAAAACATGAGGTTGACTCCATAATAAAACTAGCGCTCAATCTAGTGAATTAGCAAGTGTAACATGTTTGTTCATTTAAAGACGAAGTGCAAATAATTTGCCCAGAAATCAAACAATGCTGGATCCAGAGAATAAGGAAGGCAAGAACATGCAATGACATTTTAATTTAACAGAAATTGCAGTCAAGGTAAACTGCTCCAGAAAGTGGCTATGCATAGGTGCATTCAGAGTTTCAGGGAATATTTTAAGGTGAGTTAAAGGCGATGTACTTTTTGCTGTAATAATTTTTTAATTTAAATGATGGATTTTTTCATTGCACTTCATAGATATTGTGGTATCCTCATTTTAATTGTATTATGGTTCATTATAGAAAAAATCTCATATTTTATTTTATGTATATTTCCTATAATATTTCCCTTACCATTTTACTATGCTAATTTAATGGCTCTATCAATTTTCACCCTCTGATTTGTGGTTGGAAAACATATTCAGATACATATTATTAAAATGTAAACAAAATAATATCCAGTTTGTTATTACAGGCATGCAGAATTGTAGCCCAGAAGAATAAAGATAGTAAGGCAAATAAGAATAAAAGGTATCTTGTTAAAGAGGTAGAATTAATAGTGAACATTCCCTTTAGTTTTTGTTTTTAAAATGTTATCTACATAAAATAAACTTTTAAGAAAAAGCTGTTCATTAAACATATGCAATACCGTGTGCTTCTCTTTTCTCTGGAGCTTATATACTATGAAATTGTATTAAGCATTGGGAGATGGAAAGTTAAGTGTTAAGATCAGCAGAGAATATACAAGCAATCAGCAAAATATTTCTGATTTGCCACTCACTGAGTGATGCAGTACTGATAAATATAGAAGAGTCATAAACTTATTTTTCCCTTCAGCATGCTAACTATATGAAATAACAGTCCTCATTACTTTAAGAACGTTTATATAAGTCCTTGGGACAGAATTAGGACCAATTTGTAGATGGTACAGCATTTATTTTCTTAGGAAAACCTATTGAATAGTGATCATGCAGAAATTACAGTATAAACTGAAAGAGTAATAAAAACTGTAAAGTCTTTTCACACTTCCTATGAAAATCAAACTAAAAATTAAGACTTTTTAGTCTTTACCAATTACAAGATTAATTTCTGACATTACCAAAACATACAAGTGTGTGATTTGATAATGTCAAATGGAAAGAAAAGAAAAGAAGGAAGCAGTAAAAAGTCTATCAGACCATTTCTACTTGAAATACCGAAAGAAATGTTTCAGTCTGTAGAGGCAGGGCATTGAAAGAATTCCACTTCATAGAATAAAGAGCTCTGGTCAGAGCTTAACCAAATGCGAGATGATATTGAGAGTCATGGGAAAGGTTTCTTACTGCTGTAGGAATTTACCAAAATCAGAAGGAAGAAAATGAGACTATTCTGTGATGTTGATTCATAATAGAGAAATAAATACTCAGTATACTTACCATCTAACTATATAGATATATACCGATCTAAAAAACCTATGTATATATGTGTATGAATATAAAGTGACGTGAATATTTACATATACCCAATCAGATAAGGAACACTCATACACACACACACACACACACACATATATATATATATATATATATATATATATATATATTCATTTCTGCTCACTTTAAAGCCTAAAAGGGGGCTTGCTTGTTCATTAAAATGAATTTTAACTCTTAGTAATATCGTATTTTAAGACCTTGTTCCAAAATCTGTCTATAAGATGAGCCTGAGAAATTTTGAGCAGTAAAATAAGGAAATACTCGAGATGATGAGTTATACTAGTGCAATATGGAGTGAGCCTGAGGAGTTTACAAAGGCTGAAGATAGGCCTGTGCAACCATTAGAAATTGCAAAAGTATTCAGAGATTGGAGGATACCTTAAATTTCCCTAATAAGTTACATTGTAATGAAAAAATAAAAACAGTAATTTACAGTGAAAAATATCGGTAGAAAAATGCAAATGAGTGTTATCTAAATTTTTTTGTGGTATTCTTACCAAAAGTTGTAACTTTATTAACATTTTATTAAAAGGAATTTTGTGATATAATTTTCAAAAATCCTATAAAAATCAAATTAAACAAAAGCATGAAACAAATTGAAAGACATTTTGTAAAACAAATAGCTTGGAATTTTCAATCATATCAATTTAAAAAATGACAAAGAAGAACTTTCCAAACCAAAGAGAATTGAAAGTACATGACACTTAAAGATGGTGCATTTTCTGGATTGGCTTTTGCCTTAGGGAAAAGTTATAAAAACTGTAATTTAGATTAATGGGATTAACTGTACTATGGACCATAGATATGCTGGTAACAGTCTCCTGATTTTGAGAATTTACCAGAAGAACATAAGAAAATACTTTTTTTTTTTTTACAGGAAATACACACTGATGAATTTACATTAGAAGGAACCAAATATATTAAAGTTGCTTTTAAATTGGAAGGAAGAGATAAAGGAAAAAGGAGAAAGAAAGAAGTAAAGGAAAGTGGGAGAAAAATTTTACAACAAATTGGAAAGCGCAAATAATTTCATGACCTTTTATTATTCAATAATATGAGAATATTTTAAGAGTTAAAAGAAAAGGCAATGAAGAAGCAGAAATTAAGTAAAAACTGTAGACAATGACTCTAATAAATAGTAATGTTTCTACAAAAACATGAAAAAATAAGCAACTAGCAAATAATTGAAAGGGGGAAGAAAGCAAATTTATAAAATTAAGAAATTGTAAGAATGTAGAACCACCAAAATTGGTTCTTGAAATTCTTTTCATGAAGATCCAAATAAAATAAAATTTCTCAGCTAAATATCATTTTTGATCAAATAAAATAAAATTTTTTATTTTATTTTATTTTATTTTGAACTGGGGATCAAACTCATGACCACTTGTGCCACTGAGCTAAATCTACAACCCAAAACATGTCTTGATAAGTTTATCAGGCTTCTAGCCTAATGGGATTATTCTCAGTACATCTTTTTTTTTTTATACTGGGTATCAAATTCATGACCTTGCCTTGCTAGGCAGGTGCTTATGCCAGTGAGCTAAATCCCCGGCCCTAGATGCAGGAAGTTTAAGCAAATCATTACAAGTGGAAGTAGAAATATTACTGAAGAATTTCCTCCAAAACCTCCATGCCCAGATAGTTTAAAAGCAAGTTCTATTAAATCTTGAAAGACCAAATAGTTCCAGGCTTGAAAGAATAATTCCATAACATAAAATGAAAGACAAATTTTAATTTTTTGTAATCAAGTTTAACACTCATGTCTACACCTAAAAAAAGTACTAAAATAATGTCATTTATACACATCACTGAAAAAACTAATTTAAATAAAAACAGTGTTGGGAGCCATTGAAATTGGAAATAATTGGAAATTATTTAAACTAATTTAAATAAAAACAGTGTTGGGAGCCATTGAAATTGGAAACTAATTTAAATAAAAACAGTGTTGGGAGCCATTGAAATTGGTGTTCCATGCAGGGCTGTGGAACACCTGTGGCATGGCTGACCCAAAAACAAAGAGATGCCTCAAAGGGCAAGATAAGGTCACAGCTGAGGACACCTGGCCCCAATTCCAATTAACTAAATAAAGGCTGTAGCTGCAGGCATTTCACTCCTGTAGTGAAATGCAACATGGAGATCTTCTCCTAAGATACTTCTCCTAAATTAACATAAGATAGATCTCCTAAATTAAACATAATATGTTACTTGGAGAAGTCCTTGAACCATTCCCAAGTTCTGTTCAGTTTCCTGCATTTTTCCACTCTAACTCCTTCCTTGTCTAAATAAATACGGGCTGCCCAGTGACATTCGTTGTCTTAGCTTCCAGAGTCTTGAACTCTGCAGAGGGATTTGATCCTCCCAGAGCCCTAACACCATATCACTTGTCTCATTTATTTAAGCCTTCACTATACACTATTTGGGAGACTGGGAATCTAGGCCAGGTCCCAGATAAAGCAGTAAAAACCCAAAGGCACATTTATAATAATAGTATAATAATGTATGGATTTATTTGAGAAATGTAAAGTAGTTTGTATCAGAAATCTATAACATGAATCACTTAGTAGCTTTAAAGGTCAGAATCACATAATTATCACTACACATGCTGACCTACTAGTATAACTGATAAAAATACACAAGAAAATGGAATCATTAACATTTTTTTATACAAAGAAAAATATGTAAAGTTTTGTACTAAGTGTAACATTTTACTCAGTGACAAAATTAAAGCATGCAGACTAACACCATCCACAAGGCAGGTAATTGTGTTTCCTGTCTTCTTTATTATGATGTAACGTTGTAACAGACAGAGAAGCCAATGCATTAATACAAAGGACATGAATTTAAAATACACAAAATCCAAGAAGGTATCAAAATCTTTATTTTACATATTATATCAGTATATCTACTAATCACTTAAGCATCAATAATTAAAGGAAATCCAATAAAATAATTAACATGCTTGAAGGGTAATAGTTGACCTGTAAAAAGAAACTATTTGAAAAAACCTACACCAAAAATATATGGTATCAAGAAGCATAAGTCTCAAGATCTTGATAGTGTTACTAGATTGAGTGTATTAGAGTAAATAAAGGCACCTGGATTCTGAGCGGGTTCATTTGAGTCATTTTAATTTACCTGGGTCTTGGTAAAAATGATGACTTTTGGGCCAGAGATATAGCTTAGTGTCACAGCACCTGCCTGGCAAGCACGAGTTCCTGAGTTCAATTCCCACTCTCACCACCCCACCAAAAAAGTGATGACTTTCAAAAGTGTGCTCCTACAAGATCATGAATTGGTCCTGTTCAGTATAGAGGCATTTTAGTTATTTCCTTTGAGGGGAGTCTGTTCTATTTCAGAGGGAGAAGAATGGGCCCACATTTGTGCACAATTTGCTTGGTTATTTGCCTGGTTGCAGTGTTTGCCTGGGTTATGTTGTGAGCCTCAGATTCTGTGGTACAGCTGTGACCATCCAATGATCCCATAAAACTTGTGAGTAAATGAAACAGAAAAATGAGACTTTATTGAATATATATATAAATCAGACCCTGGAAAATGGGTATGTGGGCAACACAAACGAAATATCTACAGTCTGGACTGGCCACATTCCCAGCTGTTAAGGGTCAATTTCTTAAATCAAGGTGGGGGATCAACTGCTGGGGGTAGTGGAGTTGGAACTGTTAAAAACATCTGCTCGGCATTGGAAGGAATTCCGATTTCAACTATCTTACCCTGTACAATCTTTCTGTGTGCATAAACACAACTTTGTGCTCCTAAGAAGCTCTGCTCTTCCTGCTGCTGTAGATGGGATCTGATCTGTCTGTTACTCAGTACCCCAGTTCCAGTGGTGATGGATTCTTTAGGAAGTGGGACATAGGGAGAGATCTCTGGGTTGCTGAGAAAGTACTTGTGAAGGGGAGAGACAGCGCATCATCCTCTCTCTCTCTCTCTTTGATGTCTACCCATGAAATGATAGTCTTCTCTACCCAAAACCACTCCTCACTGTGATGAGCTACCTTGTGCCCCAGAGGAGCTGGGCCAAGTGACCAGCCACTAAATCCTCTAAAACTCTGAACACAAATAATACACATTTCCTCTTTAGAATGTGAATATCTTGAGCATTTGTTATAGTAATGAAATGTTAGGAAATTTTACTGGTAAGGTAAACAATAGAAGTAATGTTACTTTATTTTTAAGGGCCTTTCTGTAGTACTATTTAAGTGAACAATTTTAGGAACTTTCATTAATGCTATATAAGCAGACATCATACTACTGAATTTTTAGTACAGAGCATCAAATGACAGGCCCTCTCCAGGTTTATTTTCAGTAGCCTCACCTTCCGTCTTCAATGCACTGAGTCTGCTCAGCTCTTATTACTTTTCATGATTCTCACCAAATCTTTGGAAGCTTCTGTGTGAAAGATCTGCTTTAAACCTGATCCTTAACAAAAGCCTAATAAATATTCTATCTCTGCTTTCCTCATGCTGAAACACCAGAAGGCTGCAGAGGTAATACCCTTTGCGTTTATAAATGATACATTGTGCATTGCTTATAAATGTAGGACGATGGTAATATTTTGGGGGCAGCAGCTACTATTCTGAAATGCCAAGTCGAAATATTTTCCAAAATAAATTAAATAAAAACGCTGCAACGTAAATGGAAGGCATTCTAAACACAAAATGCTTCAAAAAATAAACGTTAATGATAAAAATTTTAGTGTCTTAGACACTAAAATTTCTACTTTCAACTTTATACTGGAACTCAGACCTGCTTTACTAGGTAATAGTATATTAGAGAGAATGCATAGAACATCATAGCAATAGGAATTGTCCTCCATTTAAAGCAGAAAATGGCATCAAACTAAATTAAGTAGCTTGCTCTGAACTAAGAAAGTGTTATGTATGTAGTTTCAAGATTAACAGATATAAAAGATTGAGGATGCTGAGAAGTTACAATGACTACTTCAAATTTGTATAAAATCTATGTCAATTTGTAGGTCACAAGGTCTACTAAGCCACTAACAACATTGATTCAATGTTTTTCTTTTATTCATATCCAGATTATTATTTTAGGACATCTTAATATAGATTCTGATATGAGTATACTTTATAAATCTTTTATTTTCAATGACAATAGATAGTATAAACCATATAAAAGTGAAACTCAAATATTTTATGAGGAATGAAAAATTTTCTAGGATAAGAAATTCATAATTTTACCAAGGAAACAAGATGTTTATTTGCCATTAAATAGTTGTTTTGATTTTATTGAAATCCAAATAGTTTCCTGATAATGGAAAGTTTTAATTCACATAATGGATGAAAGAGTTTATCTACCCAATGTAGTGTGTATATCACTGAAGTTGAGAATGTGTGTGGCTTTTGTTGAATGAAAATAATTATATGGTAAAAAATCTCCCAACTTGTGAATTAAGAATTTCTCATAGTTCATTGCTTCAGTTTAATTCACACAGGAAATACCAGTAATCCTGGGTATTCTACTGAAATGTCTTGCAGCTACTTAGTTAAAGAAAACCTGAGTTACACACATAAAAAATGACATCATTTGCTTCGGTTTCTCCTGAGAACAATAAAGTTCTGTTAAAATAATTCTGTTAAAAATGAACTAATGCTACAATCTCAGATATGATGCATGTGAGAAATGAGTGATTGAACAATACCTATTCCAGCCAACAACTTCAGCACTGAATGGCCAGTGCAAGGCTACATTAACAATGAATACATGATTCGTCATGCAAATAAATCCCTGTAAAATGAAGCGGTAGCAAGAATGATGGCTGCATAACCTGCCATTTTAAAACCATTTGCACTAATTGGAAGTTTAATTGGAAGTTGTTTCAGTGAGCATAAACGTAGTGGAAGGAAAAATTGACAACTCATATGTGATTCTTATAGCCAGACCATTGAAACTGTACAAATAAGTATTACCAAGAGTTTGGTTTTAAATACGCAAGATGGCAAATGGAGTGGGAAAATTACACTCTGAAAGAAATAGTTAAAGCTTAGAAAACTAGAAAGATAGATGCACCCTACTGCCCTATTTCTTGGATCATATAATAGGCTTTTAGCAAAGGGTATGAATTTCTAAAAATCATGTCACTAAATTATGTACTTCTTTGCAGATTTTTTTCACTGAGACTCACAGAGGTGAATCCTCATGGAAACCATCAAATTAATGGTGCATTGGCTCTCATTTTAGGCCTCAAAACTCTTTTCAGTTAATTTTCAATGAGGTTGTATCATCTTACATCCTGAGATAGATCTACTGATTGATAAGATACTGTAAACATTTATATATTCCTTTTTATGAGTATCTCAGTACATATTTACCTTCTTCTTTGGGATCTATTCTTATAAAAAAGAAAATCAATTCACAACTTTTTTTCTAATGAAAGGCTGTCACAAGTTTTCAACCTCACATTTGGTTACCAAAACATTGAAACCTTTGAAACCTACATACTTATTACCTGTCTCAGTATTTTACAAAGCAGATTTCAAAAACACAACATACTGCATCCTAATTATTAACAAGTGATGAGGTAAGAGAAAAAATAAACTTGGTATATATAAAGGTATTAAATGATACGTGAACTTAATTTCTTTGCACTCTTATGCTTAAAATCTTTTAACTGGGTACACATTTTCTAATTTTCCTTTGTATATCATATAAAGATATTCACTTTATCCCTCTCAATTAAAAAATTAATATCCATACGAATGCAAGTTATCATGTCTGCTGGCTTTGAACCATCATGCACTCCATAGAATCAAACTGTTATACCTGAAATTAATTCCATTTCCTCTGTAATGCAAACCTGAGGAACACAGTGAAATTGATTCATATTCTGTTAGTTGTTAAATTCGACTACCAAGAAGGGACAATATGCATCTACTACAAGGAGCAACACATTTCAAATCCAAATCTTTCTGTGGATTTTATTTTTTGTTGAGAATAAAACAAGTTCAACAAACTGTTGCTACTACAGATATAATCCTTTTGGAAATTCTTCTATCACAGTTACACTTCCAAGAAGAAAATTTTACTGTCAAAACTTACAACTTGAATTCATTTCTCAAGAGCTATCTTCTGTTAAATATCTCATTCATTTGTAGGAATTTTTAAACATAGCTAAAATATAACATCAACCCCTTCTTATCTACTTTATTCTTTTCCATCACTTAACATTTCTCTCCTTCCACTTGGTCATTGACTTTCTCCTAGACTCTACTACCTTTTCTATTTCTCCAGAGGACTGGCCCACACAGCTGTCATTAGAATAAGGCTGGGCAAATCTTTCTTTATTTCCCACTCCCAGTCAAATAAGATAGCGTTTGAAAGATGCAAATCTGTAGCTGTCTTTCATCCACGACATATGGGTGAGGAAAAACTGCCAGTCTTAGTCTACATAGATACGAAGCTTCTACTCATACCACAATCCTTCAGAAAACTTTGACTTGAGATATTTTCTTTGAGATTTTGAGATATCACTTTTACTTTATCATACCAAAACTTATAGATTCAACATATAACTCTGAAAAAAATTGTATAAGGCAAGCATTAACCCATGTATCATTCCATTACATTTACATATACTTCATTTTAAATCATATACATTTATTTATACAAGCCATCTCCTAAGGATCTGGTCATTCCACAACTTAGCAACTAAACAATAAACATAAACATCCCAATTTTCAATCTATCTGCTTCTTTATGAGTTGTAAGTTATATGAACTCACTGCATATGATGAATCCTATACCACAGCTGCACAGTATCTACAGTAAATAGGCTTGTTTACTGGATATTATATAAGCAGGTAAACAAAATTTAAAAAATTACTCTTACTTACATAACTAGAAAAAAATGAAATAAAATGTAATACAATTGAAAGAAAAACTACAAGTGAATAGTTATACTTGGAGATGGTAACATTCTCATTATTAGTTGATAAAATATGTAGACATAATGTCAGTAAGGATTAAAAATTCCAAAGAACACTACCAATTGACTTAACCTAACTGGTATTTTTTTCTAATTGTTATTATTTATGGAACACCTCACAGAAGGAGCCACTGTACTTATGGGTGAACTCTAAATTTATATTTCTTCTTCTACTCATGAATTATTTATTGATGTACACTAATTTACTTCATATGTGTATAACACTTTCAAAAATAAGTATAGATATAAAAATAAAATCAGACTATATAATGCAAGATGTGGTGCAAGAATTATAAATTTATTCAAAATATTTATATGTTACTAAGCAGCCAGGTTGTATAAAAGAATGAAAAATTTGCTTCTTTTAATGATTAAATGTGAAAGGGGAAATATTATATCGAGATACATTCTTTCTAGCGGGGCCCACAGAGTTGCTTCAGGTATACCCTCATTCTCTACTGAAGCAAGCAGTATATCTTCAGGCAGAAAATTCAGGGAAAAAAATGCTCTAAGTTTTCATTGCTTTTCCTTCAAATAAACTCCCCCTCATTTCCATTTCAAAGAAGTTTCTTCCAACAGTTCAACTTCTATGTCTTGTGAAAGTAAATGTATGCTCAATGGATCAATTCCTGAGATGCCCGATATCACTAATTTAAGAATCTCTAGTGCAGGACTGGAATGAATATAATCAGTGGAGGAAAAGACGAGAGCACAGAGCTGAGAAGCATAAGTCTTTGAGAGACTGCACTAGACACTCCTCTTATTTATGGAATGCTATGGTAGGTGGCAGGCAACGTGGTAATCCCTTGATGGAGTAACTTACGATACTACTTAAAAACTGTATAATGGATTTTTCAGTGACAAGAAAGTATTTCTTCCTATCTAGGAGAACTTCAGCAAGTGTTCTGGATGCCACGTGAGAGGGGGCGTGGTCCTCCCACTGGACAGAAGCTCACATAGCATCCCTCCTGCACTGTAAATAGGAAGATACAATTTCCCATACAGCAGGTGCAGCATAAGGGAATTTAGCCTTCAGTGAAATACAACCAGTGATCATCACATCAGACAGTGAGGAACTGATGCTTTGCATGCAACAATGATTGGAAATCACTCGTGTAAAAAACAAAACAATAAATAGCTACTGAGATGGGGAAAAGTGTAATGTACTTGATATTAAAATATATATAACCAAACCAAGGGACCCTCAAACATGGAATAGTCTGGTTGAATTCCGTTTCCTATATGCTGCACTATTTTGCCAATCACTAGGCATCCAATTTTACTTCTCAACTGACTGTAGCCAGAAACTGCTTCGATCTCTCATTTTAGTGATTACAAAGGAAATATTTATAACTCTCAAGATTATAGTTCCACATGCCCAAGTGTTTTTGTGATTATGATAGGAATTATACCAGAAGCTTAGAGAAATGAGCTGTTTGTAAGCAAATGAACAGAGAAATGGTTGTTCTAAACAGTAACAGAATATATAAAATACATGATTAATACAGAAAAGCAGAAGAAATAGGTGCATGGGACCAAAGATTTGTAAGAAAGCCTATTTGTTTTATAGTTATGTTTGATCAAATCTTTTCTTTCTTTATAAAAACACTTTCTCTACAAAGGCATCAGATAGCTAGCTGTTAGGAAGTTCGAGTCTATCAACATTTAGGAAGGCCTCAATGAATTGTGTGATAAACTGACTTCAATGAGCAAAATAAAGTGATAAATACCTAAAAGATGCATAGCTTGTGAGGAAGTGAGAAAAATAGCAAGTAAGTAAACAGAGAAAGCTTTATCTTACTGTAGCTCTACCTGAAAGAACAGCAGAAGGTGGAGACCAGTCACTCCCAGACCTGGGGGAATTTAAAACATAGACAATGCTTTATATGTGCATAAAGTGCAGATTATTAGAAAAGAGATTTTTCAAAGACAATGATACAAGGGAGGGAAAGAGGCTTGTTCTCCCTGTTTTTCTCAAGCTGCTTTTGCTGTCTTCAGCTACTCTGAAGTATCACGCCTGTGCTGCTCCATCCTGCCTTGGAACCAGTTGATTATGAATTGAAGCCTCTACAAACTGTGAGCGAAATAAACCTTTTATTCCTCAATGTGGACATTTTATCCCAATAATGAAATAAAAGTAACCAAGACAGAATTTGGTACGAGAGGAGTGAGGTCATTGCTGTGATTCTACCTGGCCATGTGGCTCAAGAGTCTTTGGGAATGACTGGTGGGAAGAGATTGGAAAGGTTCACAGATGCCAGCTGAAAAAGTAGCTCTGCACTGCCTTAGGTTGTTTGGTATGGGAGATTCTGGTCAGAGGTTGGAAACCCAGAAGGTTGACAGAAACCCTACCTGTAAAGTCCATGCTCAGGAGGTTCCTACTGGGAAGAAGGACTGCATTGGCTCTATGGACTCAAGGAGATGTGTGTTATGGCTTGACAGAAACTTTGTCTGCATTTTGCTGAGGTCCAGAGACTTTGCCTGAGAATTAGATGCATGGAAGTGGAGAAATTAATCTTTCAGAAGTAATTTCAAGACAGATGGATGTTCAGACTCTTGCATAGCTGCTTCTGGGAGCTTTCAATCAGATTTATGTTGAGAATCTAAGCAAAATACCAACCCAGGTGATTTAGCACATTGTGAGTCTGGCTAGATAGAAAACTCCATTAAAGCTGTGGACTACAAAGATAGAAGTGAACAGACCTTGATTACTGAGAAGGAACAGGTGACTATGAAATATGGTCTGAGGGCAGGACATTGCAGCAATTCTCCACCACCTACAGCCTCAAAACTGCAAAAGCGCAAGGCTTTGCTTTGAGGTGAAAGCCACAGAGCATCATGTTCCAGAATGGTCTTCTCCACACCATGTTACAGAATGGCAGGAGCATAGAAAATATCCTCCTCTGAAATGAATTCAGAGTGACTAGCAGTCCAGACATTGGACCCCTACACTCAGGAGAGAGGAAAGCCTGACTACTGCTACAGCTGGCAACAGAACTTGGAATCAGCCACGTGGCACTGATTTTAGGTGCATGCAGAATGTGAGAGTTACGAGGTTAAAAAATGCTACCACCTCGGGCCAGGCAGTGTGCCCCTGAGAGGGCAGTGTTTGAAACTGTGAATGTGAAGTCAAAGGTTCAGTGGAGACCCCAGAAGTTCGGAAAAGCCAGGAGCATCGATCATCTAAGAAAAGCTGCAAGAAGGGAGAAAATCAGACCTGAGAGAGAAGCAGTGGGAGCTATAACCACCAGAAATGCCATGAGGGTGGAGTCACCCAAACCCTTTAGATCTTACAATGCGCACAGATTGCCTCAGATGCTCAACATAGAATCACAGGACTTAATGTTTGCCCTGCTGGATTTTGGACTTGCTTTGGTCCCAGTCCTTTGTAGTCTCCTCTTTGTAACTTTGGAATCAAAGTGTTTATAATGTGCCATGTTGGAAGTGTGTAACTTTGTTTTCATTTGCACAGGGGCTTGCAGCTAAGAGTTGCCTTGCTTCTCAGAGGAGACTTGGGACTTGGACTTTTAGGACTTCGGCAACACTTGGAGATGGGTTAAATGCCTTTTTCATACAGGGATGTGCATGAGTCTTTGTGTGCCAGGGGTGGAATGCTATGGTTCTAATGTACTGGTTGTTAAGAGTTATTAAACCTGTGTTGTAATGTTTAAGTTGTGAAATGATAAAAATAAGCATGTCTTTCCATTTGGAAGCTGATTTAAATGAAATATGTTTGGTTGCCAAGTTGACAAGGGTGAATTATGGTTGACACATTGTTTCAATTTGAGAAGTTCAGCTCAGTGGCTCAGCTGTAGGTCAGGGTCCTCATCCCCATCCTGTGCAAGAGGAGGGAACCGAGATGGTTTGAGTGCCACAGCCACTCCAGGGAGTGGTAGCCTACTTACTGTATAAGGGAAGGAGAATGGCTTGTTCTCTCCCTTTTGTTCTTGCTGCTTTTTCTGTCTTCTGTCACCTTTCACCGTTGCCCCTGTGCCACGTGCCACTCTCCTTTGGAGCCAGCTGATTATGGACTGAAAACTCCACAAACTGTGAACTAAACAAAACTTTACTTCCTTAATTTTGAATGTTGGCTACTTTGTCCCAGAAATGAGAGAAAATAAGTAAGATATATTTCAAACACAACGTGAGAAAAATGCATACTGAGAAAGGAACATTCAAGGAATAAGGAAAAACATAGGTCAAAAAATTTTATTTCATTACACAACTCAGAATTATAGTAGAAATATACAAGAAAATTATAAAGGGACAAAAATTGTGGGAAATAATAGTGAATCAACAAAAGAAGATAAAGAATGGTCCAAAAAATGAAAGCAGAGACAAAAGAAAGGAGGTTATGTAATAATTCAAGAAAAAAATAAATGAGGAGAAAATGTTTATACAAAATAATAACTTAAGAAATGTCTTGTAAGCATGTAGTTTAGGGATACTGATTTAATTACCAAATGAAACAGTATAATTAAAAATAGTTACCTCCTGAAAGCATGATTAATGATGGTAGAGTTTGAAGAAACAACGGAGTTGCAGGGAACAGTTATTTAATGTAAACTAGAGTGATAATAATGTCAATGGTATACATTTTAAAATTTTATAATATGAGTATAAATAAACATATCTGAGAACAAGATGGAGGGCTGTTACTTGGATATGCATGGATACTTGTGAATATTTTATCAAAGAATTGCATGATGGGTAGCTGAGTAACTGCACATAGATTTTTGCCTCCTTCTCTGAGGCCAATTAATGCAATGCAAGTGTAGAATTTATCACATGGAATGCCCAAGGTTAAATCTTGACTCTGACACTGGCTGATAGTCTGATATAAATCACTTTTCCTCTTTGACCTTATTTTGTATTATGTAATCAGAATGCAATATTATCTATCTCTGCTTATTTTTTAATTGCAGGTGATATGTGTAAATTGCACACTCCGTGCTTGGAGAAAATGCTCCTTATGTAGCAACATTTTTAATATTGTTAAATTATTGACATTGTGATCAATAACTTGGGAGCACTGGTAAAGACACCTAAATTGGTAGGCACTCATCAAATTGAGTGCCTAGTATTCAGTGAAGAAGAATTTTGTCTAGTTCACCTAACTGGTACATATTGGAGCAAAAAGAGAAGGAAATTGCATCATTCAGTTTCCTCATGGCTGGCAATTAATACCCAACATGCACAATTTAAGAGAGGAGAAGCTCAATTTGCTCCCAATATCAGCCCGTGAGGGGTAGACTCCAAGGCAGGAGGGGATGGCAGCATGGCAGGATCACAGAGGAGGAGGAGGGTCCTTGTGGAAGAGGTGATGAATAAGACATGAACCCCTTTGAGCATGCCTTCATGATTCACCCAGACACGCCTAGATGCACACCCCACCCATCCCCAGGAAAGATACCACGGCTGATCAATTTGAAATTCAACCCCAACAACCACCTCCTAACTTGTTTCATCTCAACATCCAAACCCAGCTACTTCAACCAAGTTTAATCTCCAAATAAAGATACTAACAATCTCATGATTCCATCTAAGATAATGCAAGAATTCCATGCACGGCAGGAAATGCAATGACTCTTTGACCAAAGTTGCAACATGTCCAGCATTTTTCAAAATTCCAATCAATATCTTTGTTGACCTTTATGGCAAACTCTGATTTGTGAACCTCAGTAAAATTTTTAAAAAATAGGTAATTTCAAGGCTCAATGCTATAGGTAAAACATAGGGTAAATATTCTCATTCTAAAAGGAGGAATAGAGATAGTAAATAACTGGACTAAAACAAGACTGAAAACTGGAAAGCAAATATGTAGTTCTCCAGCTCCATATCTGACACATGAGGCCCATGGTTGTGGGGTGGGCTCTAGAGGACCCAAAACCTTCACCTCTAATGCTCTCCAGGTCATCACTCATGCAGCCTCTCATTTGGACTGTCTGCTTGTTCAGAACGCAACTTTCCTTGTCCAACTTTTCTCATTCCTGAAATCCCTAATTTGCTAGTCTTCAATGTGCTTTTGGTTTGATTTCCACAGTTTGATGCACTATTCTTTCATGAGCTCCTTGCCTGACTTCTGGGGACTTTCTTTGAAATCAGAGTAAAAGATTTTGTGGCACCATAATTTTTGCACTCTGCATATTGATAAAACCAGCACCACATGGATGGTGCCCAGATCTGTTATCAAGCAGTAGCCAGGCCCCTTTGGATCCTAGCTGAAGAAACCTCTTAGTGTTGGAATAGCTAAGCACTGTAAATGGAATGCTCAGGAAACAGTTCTCTAAATGGGGCCCTTTAAGAACAAGGTTCCTAGATCTCTCTCTTCAAATGAGATTTTTACAGTTTTGTACCCCTGAGTTTGGAAAAGACAGGATCTTGCTGATTCCCAGGATGCTCTCAAACTGTTTTTCTTATTCAGAAGCAAAGAAATTTTTTGGCTTCTTTTTAATGTTAATCTTCTCAGCTGTGATGTTTCCCACAGTCTCAAGTTTTCAGGTCATCTTTCCTCATGAAGTATCACTTTTCACAACCAGTTTTTGCTCTTAGTTTTCACTGTCTAGCTGACTAAAAGCAGACAGTTTTACTCATGACACGGCTGAACCTTTAGGTTACTCTCCAAATTCTTTCACAAGGTTAATTATTCCACCTACTTTAAACTCCATCTCTTGATAATTCTCAGGACATGGGTAAAATAGACAAAATATTCTTCAGAGGGTAATACATGGGCTGCTGATTCAACTGCAGACAAAGTCCTTCTTTCCATTGGACACTTTTGACTGGCCTTTACTTCCCATTTTCATGTCCGCATTGTGACCCCCAGAGCTCTGACCAGAATGTACCATCACCTTCTGCATATTCTTTCTAGTAAGCATCTCCAAAATTTTCTAAATTCCTCCCACAAGCCAGTTTCACAGACTTCTGAAAAGCATGGTTAGATGCAGTCACAGAAATTGCCTTACTCCTGTGCTACCAATATTTTGTATTAGTCATTTTATCACAGCTGACACATAAAGCACCACACCTGCAACTTAAAGAAGTTTAGTTTGCTCGTGGTCTCTACCCTTGACCCAAGGCAGAGATATCATTAGAGGAAAGCATGGTGGAGCAAAGTTCCTTAGTTCATGGAGACCTGGGGGCAGAGTAGAAGGACAATGACTGAGAATGTGCGAAGGACCAGACTCAGATCTCCAGGAAATGTCCCCAGGATCCAAACAGACATATCTTGAATGATGCTCCAACCATCCCCTCTGTGGTTTCAAAGGTCAATCCAATTGAATTTCTACCCTGACCACTACAACATGTGAAAGACTCCTTATGGAGCAAAAGATGAATTATATAAGATTCTAAAATTTCCATTGTGAACCTTACATAACTTTGGCTGCTCTAGCTATTCCTTCCTACTTTAGAGCATTTTATAGAAACCTTGTCCCACATCTCTCTAAAGGAGCTCAAATGACCAAATTGACAGCTAAGAAGCCAAGTATAACGCCTACCTCTGTCCAAGAGTTTTACCAATATTCCCCAAACTAACTAAACTTTTGCCATCATTCCAAAGCTCAGAATCAACCTCATGCCCTGCCTTTGGGACACTGTTCTTAGTGGGCTCTACAACTTCTTCATTAATATTCTCCTTAAGTCTTGACTGCCATGATCACAAGCACAGAGATCTACAAATAAAACAAGCTAAGCAAATTGACTTATAGTCCACCATTGATGGAACAAATCTGTAATTCTCCCTGTTTGAGAAAATCTTTATCACACTACATAATACACTGAAATTTTCTGCTTCTCTGTTGAGGTGTGAAGAGGCAACATGGTAAACAGAACTTAAGGGGAGACACACTGGGAAAACCAGCTTCTTACTGACACTTCTCTAAGTGGTGACACAGAATTTTTTTTATTTTTTTATTATATTGAAGGTAGTAAAACACAACAGAACCAGACAGAACAAAGCTAATAAAGATATTACAGTGAAATTGGTACAAAACTTCACAGCAGGTTCCCGGGATAACAGTAATAGGTACCATAGTATATCTTGTTTTCCTCACAATAGTTGTCCTTTCAATCAGGTATAGCAAAATTAAATACAGAACACCATAAAACCTTTCAAAACAGAGTATTGGATAGAGCAATACAATTAATTAGAACAAAGCAAAACAGTGATAATGATATTTGCCTTCAAAGAGATGGTAGAAGGAAATCCCCCCTATTTGCTATATTTCATAAGGTCATCCTCCCAAGGGACGCTCAGACCTCTGGCTCCCATTTGCTGATGGGGGGTGAGAATGGGGTGTTTGCTTCTCAGCCCGTGTGCTGATAGACTCATGGCAGCTTACCAGGGAAGGGTTGCTTTGTTGCCCAGTGCCCTAAGTTCCAACATGGCGGGGACCTTGGGAGATGTTGGCTGGCTGGTTATCTCCCTGAGTCACCTACCACTTGCTCGAGCCATGGCTGCTTACCACAGAGGTGAGCAGGTTGCTTTGTTCCAGAATTTTGAACAGGAAAACTGAGCTGTGATTATTTAGCAGGAGGGAAAATGAGGAAAAGAAATGTGTGAAAGGTAGTGCTGTTCCTCGAAGGAAGGAGTGGAAAAAACAAGGATGTGGAGAGAATGCAAGTATGCGGGTCAAAAGATCAAAACACAAAGCTTCAGTCAATTCTTACACTTGAATGAAGTCAGCTGGAATCTCTCTCACTTACTTTCTTGTTGCTGATACACAATATCCAACAGTCACAACTCTAAGGAGGAAAGATGTACTCAATGTTTTTAGGGATTTCAACCCATAGTTGACTGATTCTAAGATTTGGCAGCTTGGCAGTGGGCACAACGCAGGAGAAATAGCTTATGGGAGGGAGGCAAGAATGCCTCAGATCAAGGGAAGAGGGAAGGAGATACTCTTCCAGGCCACGGCCCCAGTTTACTAACACCCTCCTTCTAAGCCTCACCTTGCAACCTCCCACCACGAAGTCCTAAATGGATTAATCTACTGTTGAGTGCCACACCTCCACGATCAAATCACAGCCCCCAAACCCGTCCTATGAGCAAAAGGGGCTTCAGGGACATTTGTATATACACTATAAAAGGATCAGAGTTATCTTCACATTCTTTCTTAAATTCTCCATGCAAGTTTCAGCAAGTTTTATAATGTTCTTGAACATTCTGTACAGTCTAGCAAGAATGTACCATTGAAACTCTCTTCTATTTCTTCATAGAAACTAGAAAGTTTCTGAGTACCTAATAGTTGCATCCATATGTTTCAACAAAAAACTCTCCAGCTGATGTTAGTTTGTGAAATAAATTAAAATATTTTCCTCATTCTGTTAAGAAGCTTCCATAAGTATTTATTAGTCCAGCAGTAATATGATTGTATTCCACACAGAAATATATTGCTTCATGTATTTTTTGTCGATTATGAAATCCTCATAATTACAATAAAATACAGATTATAAACCTGAATTTAAGTAAACATAATATGCAGTAGTTTTATTTATACTTTTATTATGACCATGAAAGTGTGTGTACAGATACAGAGAAAAATGATTTAAAACAGAGGTGTTAAAAATAAAATTAAACATAATGTAATAAACTTTTGAGGTATATACAAGTGATATTTTAAATCTATAGGAGTAATTGTTTTACATTAAACTTAAATATGTATGCATATATATGTACACCATGTACATATGCTTTCCAGCATTAAATAACAAGAAAAAAATATATAATAAATAATGGTAAATGAAACAAGCTAAAATTTAATAATTTGAGAAATGTTTGCCCCACTTAATCACAATGTGTACTGCTTGTACCTAAGTGTCTATCAAACTTCTCTTGAAATTTTTCTATCTATAGACATTGCTTCAATACTGGAAATGCCAAAATTAACCCAGGTCCTTTGATGCAGAGGATAATCATAGCCTAAATTTTAACAAATAATTTCAATGATATAAATTTGTGCTAAAGGAATTTGTGCTAAAGAAAGCAATAGGAGAATAAAAGAAAATTAGTATCACATGTATGAAAATAAAGCCTTTGAAAGTGGATCATGATCAATCAGTAGAAATTCAGAGCTAAGCCTATCTCCCTCTCCTCATTTGTGATAGATTCTATACACGATGACTTTTCAATATAGGTATATCGAATTTATTACATTTACTATATGGTCCACTTCTGTTCTACCCTCTGCCCAGAAAACCTCTCAGATTTCCATTTCCCCTCAGGAGAGCTGAGGTGTGTATCTATTTAACACAGTTTACTCCCCTTAATGTTTTGTAATACCTCCTTTGCTCACATCATCTCTTCATTCTTCTCTGATATCTTTTCCACAGTTCTACAGCTATTCAATCATGTACTAATTTTCCCTAATACTTCATGAAGTATCCAATGCATTTTAATCACTTTTCTTCCTTCCGGTCTTCACATGATGATTCAGATTTGGATGCTGTTTGATCACTCTTCAGTAGAGAAACAAGACCAGAAGGGCTGTAGATGTTTATGACATAAATGAGAAGGGTCTGCAGTATTTTAGACAAAGAGGAGAAACCTGTGATGCACGAGACAGATAACTCATTGCAATTTTAAAAATTGGGAATAAGGGCTCAGGAGGAAAGATCCAAAGAGGTGGTAGTGCTGTGTTCTACTAAGAAGGGCCTCAAGTACTTTCAAGACAGCTGGGCAACCTCGGTAGGCATTGCTAAGAAGTACAAGGACATCTCCAGACAATGCTGTGATCTGTGTTCTCCAGAGTCAACCAGAGTGGGGTGGGTGAAGAGCCTTATCTAAGATTGAGCCCCACTGGAAACACAAGCTCGGTGCAAAAGGTTAACTGCAAAGGAGCAATTTAGCAAAAGATTCTTGCACAAAATTTGTAGGAAGCACTGGGGTACAGGATTACAAGATTCAAAATGTCATTCATTTCATTCTAAGTGTAGTCCTGTGATAGGATTATCCACAGCTACTAATTCAAATTGCATATTTTGGTCCATTAATGTGTATTCTATTAATTAATAGACACATGCAACATACTGATACAAAGCCTGGACAGTACATGAAAAGACAATGCAGTGTGTTAATTCTCTGATACTGTAGACTCTCTTGTACACCGGCCTGATTTATCTGAGAGAGAAGGTGATAACTAGTGCAATATGGGATTGTATGGTTAGAGCCACTTTTCTAAGTACACTTGGTGATAAACGAGGCTCATTTGTGTCATTACTTAAAAGTATAAGCTTCATTTCATGTGATTTATTATGCAGTGATTCCACTATATGTGTTTGTTTACGGATGTAGCTACACTTGATTTTTCTGATGGAAAATTATTAACTTTTAAAAGACTGCACTAAACGTTGGACCTGTACAATTAGTGCCTGGATTATGATAAGTATTTAATAAACATTTGCTAAATGACTACAAAGGGCATAAAGGCTAAATAAAAAGCAAAAGAGAGAGCAAAAAAGAAAAACATGTATTTTTATTTAAAGAATAATAAATTGGAAGAATATTGATTTAATACTCTTTAAGCAGTTTCTTAAGTGTTCATCAGCAAAAAAACACTGCAGTTTTGCTGCCTTCTATTTTTTAGCTTATGATTTTTTCACTATTTCTAAAATTAAGAACACAATATTGAATAAAGTTATAGTGATCAATACTGAATGCTGCATTACTTAAATTCTTCTGTCTTTAATCCCACAAATGATACACATTAATTTTATATTAGAATATATTCAGTTATCTTTATTTATTCAGTAAATAATGATCTGTATCCCATGTGAATGTAAGAAAATATATTTACTTTCACAAATGAGGACAGAAGATGAAAATAAAGAATTTCAACACAATGAATCTGTAGAGGGGTTGTGTGAAACAGCATTTGACACAAGGGTGACCAATGACCTTGACCATCAAACCTGAAAATTGGCAAATATAACTTAAACAGCCTATAGTGCTTAAGCAATTTACACGTAGTATACACAAAAGAGAAGTATTGTAGTGTTTAAATACAGACTTAGATAGATAGATAGATAGATAGATAGATAGATAGACAGATAGACAGATAGACAATCACACACAGGTGTATTTCTAGGTCTCCCCTACATTGTGACTATACTAAGTGAAATTATGTTCATTTCTTCAGCCACCAGGGTAAAACAAACGCAGGTCATAATTAGCACTTGCTGATAGGAAGCTTATTGTAATGCAAATACCACTGCATAAAGTGTGAGGCTAACAGGTGAGAGCATCCTCTATGGGATTCATTCCTCCTGAGATTTCCCCAGCGGTGTTCTCTTGGTCATCCAGTTTTGCCCTTACCAAATCGATAAAGAAAGTTTCATCAGCCAGGACTTATCAACATCTTCTTTAAAAATGCCAGGAAGAAAGAACAACAATGTATTTCTGACACTTTAAAATGAACTGTGATTCAATGAACTTTTAAATAAGACCATTTATAAGACTAAATTCAAGTGTGTTTATATCTCTAAATGAACATGGCTGTCTATCCAAATCTATCAGATTTTTCTACCCAATTGACACATGTAACCAAGAGTGAAAGAATCCCACATTATTTATATTTGGGATCATTAATCACCAGTTATATAAACTTAATGATAAAATAATTCATAAAAGTAATTTTTTCCCTTACATCTTTTATATTTTGGAATCAAATTCACTTTTAAAATTATCATAGCACAACAGTTTTCCATAATTATACACTTTAAAATTATATATGTAAGTAACAATGAAATATGTACATTTATATTTTGTGCAGACAACACACACAAACTGCAGAAATAAGAAAGTAAGTGTGACCAGAAAGAAGAAAGAAAAAGAAAGACAGAAAAGAAGGTGAAAGTCCAAAAGGAAAGAAAATGAAGCAATAAAGAATGTAGGAATTTTGTTATTGGAATGAAATGTACAGCTATACTTTTTACTTTAAAAAGAAAAATGATAGATTGCACATGTAATAATAATTTGGAGGAAGAGTGGACACAATCTAAACTTGAGATCAATTCCATTATTACAGGTCATTTAAAATTTACACCTTTTTCTTGCTGTCTGTCAATTGTTGGTCATGAAAAAATGACAGTGCAATCTAACAGCAATGTAACTGACAGCTTACTTATTAGAACTATGTGGTCTCCTTAAATATACATAGTACTTGTGCATTGATCATAATTTTTTCAATATCTAATTGTCCTACTACATGAAATTCATATAATATTATCCAACACTGAATCTAAAATGTTAACTATCTGCTAAAGAATAATACCTCTTGTATGTATATGGTGATTATTCATTATTTGTTATTATTCATTATTCACTTTTCTAAAACTGAATTTACTTCCAGATTTAGGAATACACGAGAATATTCAGGATATTTTAGATACATGATAGCAAAGAACTTACACCTTTTTAAAGACTATCTTATGAAGTATAAGATTACTTCATAAGATAATAGTATTAGCATTGCTTTCCGAGGCAGTGTTGGCTAGACATATATAGACCCTCACATACACACTAATAGCTCCTATGTGACTCTGAGTGAGAGATACTCTATTGGAGAGGAATCTAGTAGCACTATCAAGTAGAAAGTCCAAGATTCCATAAGAAGGTTTTCTATTTAATCATAGAAATTCATCTGAGTGTTTAGAGAAAAGAGATTCCAAGTATCTTATTCAGAAAATATCATAATTGTTAATGTTATTTTACTCCATACTATGCAACGGGTTCTGCAAACACTGCGATAAATATGGCACTACTTTTCAGAAAGGTTGATGGAACTATTTCTTTTTCCTGGAGAGAAAGTGAGGCTCCTAGAGATGACTTAACTGGCTCACAACTCATAGTTAATGTCCTAATCAAGACATGGATGCAGACCTGGCTGCACTTACCCATTATATTATTCTTCTATACTTGTGTGATGTTTAAATTTATCCTCTAAACATTTTTCAATACATCTTCCTCAAAAAAGCCCTCACGATTTTTGGAAGAATAAAGCCATGTAAGTGTTAAGTTTCAAATCCAGAATATCCTCAAAAGTCTCATCTGCTTGAGGCAGGGTCTTTGGAAGGCAATTGGGCACAGGAGTATTCTTCAGTGGATTTATCCACTAATGGGCTCCACAGCTGCGTGCACTGTCAGGAAATGGAGACTGTTTGGAGGATGTCACTGGCAGTGACCCGGAAAGGAAGTTCTCCTCCAGTCTCTGTCTCTGCTTCCGGGTTGCCATAACATGAACCATGAGCGGTCTCCTTTCCATGATCCTTGGCCTCAACCTTTCTGTCTTGGAGCCGGCCAATCATGGAATAAGAAGTTGGGCCAAAATAAACTCTTGTCTCTGGAGTTTACTGCAGAAATATTTCCTTTTACAAGTGTTTATCCTTAGGTCTTACACATCTTTTCTCCATCTCTTTACCTATTTAATAAACACTTCAAAGATTCATGACTACCACATTTTCTATGTAGGAAAAATAGGTGCCACAGAAATACGCAGAGACACACACAAAGATTTTTTATTTTATGTTAATAGAAATACTTCAATTACGTGAATTTAAATTGAAATGAATCTACATCATATATAGTAAGAATTAAAATTTTTTTACTTATTCCTTGGATTCCAAAATTCTCACAAGAATTTTTTTCCCAAAATACTAAATAATATGTAGCAAAATCTTTAGAGACAGGATTACTAACCACTTTGTAAATAAATGAGTAAGTGAATAAATAAGTTAAATATACAGTCAAAGAAAACTCTCAAGCTATAAAATATATTTTATTATTACATATTTTACTCAAAATATGGATTGAGAGTCCTAGATTTCTCTAAAATAAATGCTAAACTGGTAAAGATATCAAAGTGCCACTTCTCTAAGATTATAAATTATAGGACTGGGGAGGTAGCTCAGTGATGGAGTGCTCGCCTAGCACACGTGATATTTGAATCCTCAATATTGCGAAATGAAGTCATAAACAAAACCCAGAAAAGTTACAGGTAGAAGATAGTATCTGCAGATATATATTATAAATACAGTAAAATATGTTAAGCAGAGAAAAAAAATGAGTTTTGGCACATAAGTACATACCAACCCTGCAATAAATCCATGTTCTGTCAGGGTTTGTGTTAGATATGCTTCCATTTGGGTTGAAATACTAGCTAAAATGTTATTGTCAGAAACAATGAGAAAGAAATCTCATATACCTTTTGGAAATGTTAGCCTCTTATATCTTGCTCCTAAGTTTTACCTTTACCTGATGATCCAGCTATGACTAATCTCCCTAAACTGCTTACACTCATCTTTGATGTTAGAAGAATACTATGGCCCAATACTTCTTTAAATCATTACCTTATATATCTTTTTTCTAGGCATACAAATGAACAAGATCAGGTTCTACATGCAAAAAATCATTTAGAAAATCTGTGTATTTCTGCTTGAAAAGATTTCCACTAACAATAAATACCAAGTCGCTGCCTTGAAAATCTGCTCGGATTGTATTGGATTTGAAGATTTTATCAGGATGACATCATAGTTTATATGGCATTTTATTAACCCTGTTCTCCATAGAGAGATAATTAATCACATTAAAATGTTGTAAAGTATTTAGGTTGATTGGAAGGAAAGACTGGAAAAACAAAGTTATTAAGTAAGAGTAAATACCACAGCTGCTATTATTATTAATGATTTTCTTTCTTTTCTTTTCTTTTCTTTTCTTTCTTTCTTTCTTTCTTTCTTTCTTTCTTTCTTTCTTTCTTTCTTTCATCTCTCTGTCTCTCTTTTTGTTTCTGTCCACTAACTTTAGCAACTAGTCTTTAATTGGAACACATAATTTTAAGTTTCAAAAAAATAAGTGAAAGAATAAATATATTCAAAAACTTTCAAAGTTATTAGCATGAACTAATCACTTACACATAATGTGAAAAATAACAGCTTGTTAATAATTTTATTTATACATAAATAAAATCTGAGGCAAGAGGATTATAATCTTGAGCCCAATCCAGGAAACAAGTCAATTTAGCCAGATCTTGTCTTAGAATAAAAGAAGCCTAGGGAAGCCTGCATCAGGGGTAGGCTGCCCAGAATCTCCACCGTGGACCCTCTGTGCCTCTGGGAACTTTGCGGAAGCCTGCATCAGGGGTAAGATGCCCAGAACCTCCACTGTGGGCCCGCCCTGCCAGTGGGAACTCAGGGGAAGCTTGCATCAGGGGTAGGCTACCAGGAACCTCCCCTGTGGGCCTGCCCTGCCACCAGGAACATCGAGGAGGCCCACCCAAGACTGAAAACTGCCCTGAATTTCTACAGATGGGCCCACCCTCCCACCTGGAACATCAGAAGATCTCAGTGGTATTCAGTTAGTGTGAGAAAATTTGGAACTTTGCTCCCAGGTGGTGAACTTTGGACTACACCGGATTGACTGTATCAATGTGGTGAGTATACCCCTAAAATAGAGATGTACAGGGGATAAATAGGGCCAGTAGTAAAAACCCCCTCCAACTAACTGTAAGACTTTGGTGTGTCTAAAAAGAGTGTGTGTGATCCCCTCCTACAAATAGAAAACACCAGGCAGAGTGAAAATGACAAAACGGAAAAGCAAAATGCAGTCTCAAGCATATAGTTCAACAGAAGCAAGTATAGGAGACATTGAAATAGAGGACCCCAAAAGTAACACTCCAGGAACCTCTGAAAAGATAGCCAGTGAAATAAAAAAAACTGCATCAGGCTATAGAGGAAATCAAATTAGAAATAGTCTCCCATGTAAAGATAGAAATAACAACTTTAGTAAAGGAGTTGTTGAATGCAGCTAAAGAAGAACTAGAGAAAAAAGTACATGAGCATGGGAAACTGATTGAAACTTTGAATGAACAATATAGAAAACAAGCAGAATTCATGAAACAAACTCAGAGAGACATCCAAGAAACAAAAAATTCTATTGAAAGCATGCAAAACCGCCTAAAGGAAGCTGAGGATAGGATTTCAGACCTTGAGGACAGGATCACAGTTAGTGATCAGGAAAGGACAGAACTTTTAAAAATAGCAAAGCAGCATGAAATGACAATCCAGAAGCTTCATGATGATGCCAAGAGCAACAATATAAGAATAATCGGCATTAGCAAAGATACAGGAGTGCAAGCAAATACATACATAAAGTATTTACAGAAATAATAGCAGAAAATTTCCCAAATATGGGGAAAGAATCTGGTATGCAGATAAGTGAGGCATATTAGAACACCAAACAGTCACAATCAACATAAATCCACACTCAGACACATAATAATGAAGATCTCAGACATACAGCATAAAAACAGAGTATTAAAAGCTGTCAGAGAAAAGACACAACTCACCTATCAGGGAAAGCCCATTAGAATCACGGCAGACTTTTCAGTACAAACCCTCAAGTCAAGAAGAGCTTGGAGTGAGGTATTTCAAGCCCTGAAAGAAAACAATCTTCAACCCAGACTGATGTACCCAGCAAAACTTTCATTCAAATTTAATGGAGAAACAAGATACTTCCATGACAAGGAACAACTGAAGAAATTCATGTCCACCAAACCAACCCTAGAAAGAGTACTGAAGGACATACTAGACAGAGATAAAAATGACCGCAATCCCCAAAACAACAACAGAAAGAAACATCCAGGTAGGATAAGCAATTAAAGAAGAGGAAAAGCAAAAAGAAACAACTGGAACATAACATGGCAAAGTCGAATCAGTACATATCAGTGCTATCCATAAATATAAATGGCCTCAATTCACCTATCAAAAGAAATAGATTGACAGAATGGATCAAGAAACAGGACCCCACAATATGCTGTATACAAGAAACACATCAGACCCAAAAGGAAACTCATAGATTAAAAGTCAAAGGATGGAAAGCAGTATTCCATGCAACAGGAACCCAGAAAAAACAGGGGTAGCTATTCTATTTGCAGACAATGTGAACTTCAAACCTAAAATGATTAGAGATAGAAAAGGTCACTGCATACTTATTAGTGGTAAAATTCAAGAGGAAGAACTAACAATTATAAATAGATATGCACCAAATAGAGGAGCACCCAACTATATAAGACAGATACTAATGGACATGAAAAACCAAATACACAAGAACACAATTATAACAGGAGATCTTAACAGCCCATTGTCACAAAGAGATAGATCAACTAGACAAAAAGTCAGCAAAGAAATAACAGAACTGAATCATACCTGTGAGCAATTGGACTTAGTAGATGTTTACAGAGTGTTCCAC
>PVLA01013086.1:0-39280 GCA_004027455.1 Hydrochoerus hydrochaeris | reverse complement strand
TTGTTATCCACCACAGTGCTGCGTGTAAGGGTTATGCAAATAAAGGCAAAGTCATCAAGCTGGGAGTTCCCCCCGACCTTTTCTTTATTCTAAATAAGGCAATGTGCATACTAGACACAACTCCTCATGTAGCAACCAATTCAGGTAACAGCCTAATCACAGGAGCAGACTTAAGTGAGGGATATCTGATTAAAAAGGGTTGAAGATGTAGCTCAGTGCAAAGGTCCTCAGGTCAATTCCCAGTAACAATGATGGAAACAAAACAAAACACTTACCATCACCTTTGATTTATATTATGAATAGGTACACACAGAAATATTTATGGACAAAATGCTATGTTGCATAAAGTTTGCCTAAGACATAGAGTCACACAAAAGAAACAAGACTAGTGTTGTGGTTTGTATGTAAATGTCCCCCAAAAACCTCATACGGTTGGGGATGGCTGGATCTAGGGTGTGTGATGCTGGGATTATGGATTTTTTTGTTTGTTTTTCTGAAACAGGGTCTCATTATGCATTAGCCTTGAATTCACTATATAGCCCAGGCTGCCCTTCAACTGTGGGGATCCTCCTTGGTAATGCCCCTCTGCCATGTCACCCTGCCTTAGAGCCAGCTAACTATCAACTGAAACCTCTACAATTTGTGAGCTACAACAAACCTTCCCTCCTTTATCTTCAGGTGTTGGGTATTTTGTCTCAGCAATAAGAAAAGTGATGAAGATAACTGACTGCTGAAACCAGATGCAGGGTGAAGGAGGGTTTGCTATGCCCTTCCGCTGTTCTTTTTTTTTTTTTTTTTTAAAGTTTTTATCAGTACCAGGGATCGAACTCACAACCACGTGCTTGCAAGGCAGGCACTTATGCCGCTGAGCTAAATCCCCAGGCTTCCGCTGTTCTTGTAGTGTCTGAGTGCTTGCAGCACAACACACCCCAGGATGCGGTCTCTCGACTGCCAAGACTGCTGTGAGGAGGAAAGGCCATCTGAAGGCTAATACCCATTCCTAATGCCCCGGAGGATGCCTGCCACCTCGAGTGCTATGAAATAACAAAGGGTGCCCTGCAATATTGTCCTTGGCAAAGGTATGTATAGAACCCAGGATGACCCACCTTCACTATTGTGTAACCAAACCTCAGAGCAAATGCCAGGCGCATTCTCCAAAGTGTCCAGTGAGCAACATCTGAAACTTCTGGATATAGTCAGTTATTTCTTAGCATCTTCCTTTGGTCAGATATTTTTGCTATCTGGTACCTTACTCCAAAAGTCTACCCATGATTTACTTTTGTAACATTACTGCCAGAACATTCAAAGCAAAAACTGAAACAAGCAAGAAGGTGGCCATTAAAGAAATCCTCTGGGCAAAATGCCTGCTGGCAGCAAGTGTCTTTAAAGCATTTCTCAGACAGCATGACAATAAGACAATAACAGGTTACAGCTCCACGGGAAAGGCCAGGATGTATCAGACATGCTGGAGCAGTGACAAGAAGCAGTGACCACCTGACACCTGAACCCGAGAGAGCTTCTGGAGCTGGCAGCAGGAGAAAAGATGCAAGGTTCCCCCTGCAGTGTCTCCCTATTTCCTTCAACTCCTGACCCTGAACAGATCTCCCCTGGAGCCACTTTCCACACTACATGCAAGGTGCCACACATAAAGGGACACAAATGAGTAAGTGACAGATCTGCTCACAGGGCACACTGGCAGGGAGAGAGGGTCCATGGTACCAGGTGGAAAGAGCAAAGAGCTGAGCCACACAGAGCCCCCTCAAATTTCCAGTGCTGAAGCCCCAGTCTCCAAGACTTCAGAAGGTGGCCTTATTTGGAAATAGGGCCCTATAAACTGTCATTAGGCAGGCAGGCATGGTGGCTCACACCTGTAACCCCAGCACTCGGGAGGCTGAGGCAGGAGGATTGTTGCAAGTTCGAGACCAGCCTGGGCTACAAAGTGAGCTCAAGGCCAGCCTGAACTGCATAGCGAGACCCTGTCTCAAAAAAGACAAAAAAGAAAAAAAAAAAAGATGTCATTAGTCTGAATGAGACAACACTGGAGAGGGCAGCCCTGAATCCAATAGGACTGGCATCCTACAAAAGAGACACCTGCACAGGGAGAACATCATATAAAGCCTTGGTGAGCCAGCCAGCACCATAGGAGCCAGAGGGGGGCCTAGGAGGAACAGCTCCCACCTTGTGATCTGGACGCCCAGCCTCAGACAGTAAGGCCACGACTTATGTATGTGAACGCCGATCTGCAGTACTTAGCCCAGAGTGAAGCCTGGTCAGGCAAGCATCATAGAGAGGTGGTTGCCAGATGGCTCGGGTGGTAAGAGGCACCCCTGAGAGGACAGTTACTGGTGCTGAAGAGAAGAGGCAGCACAGCCCAGTCTCACACAAACACCGGGCAACCATTTTCTCAGTATATTTTTATTAGTGCCTGCAAAATAGTGGGTCTCTATTATGGTCAGTACATTGTGTCAACTTGATTAGTTTAGAAATTTAACTGTAAGACTCAGCAGGGAGCAAGTTCTTACTTTGTAAACATCCTCACCCAGTGCAAAGGAGGGCAAGGAGATTTGATGAGTGCTACCCACCCCCCCAGGGAGGGTGGCCCCTGAACAAAAGAGCCAGGAGAAGAGGTTTGTTTGCTTCCTTTTGCTCTCCTCCTCTTGCTCTGGCTGCTGCCTTGAAATGCTGCCCTAGTGCCAGGCCACCCTGCCTTGGAGCCAGCTGTTTACCAACTGAAACCTCCAGAAACTGTAAGATAAATAAACCTTTCCTTCCCTAATTTTGGGCATCACATATTTTGTCACAACAACAGAAAAGTAACCAAGACAATCTCCATGTGATATTTTCACACACGCCCTGTGCTCTGCTATAGACCTACCTCCCTGCCCTTTTCAGTTTTTATTTTGAGACAGAAGTCTTGCAAAATCGCCCAGGATGCCCGTGAACACGTGAGCCTCCTGCTTCACTCTCCTGAGATTGCAGGCCCATGCCATAGCATCCAGCTGCACCCAATCCATTCTAATAATTTCCATCTCAGTGAGTTTTTTGTTGTCATCTGGGTTTTTTGTGGGCTGTGGGTTTTGTCTGAAGCTTGTTTGCTTTCTGCAGAATCAAGGATTGGACTCAGGGCTTTTGCACCCCCATGGCTCTTTTTTAACATTTTGAGTCGGGGTCCTACTGAGTCACCAAGTTGGCATCCTCCTCCTAAAAGTGCCGGGCCTTCTGAATCTCACAACTTCCACTTACCCTTCATAGCCAATTCAAACAGTTCCTGCTCTATGCAGCCCGCCCCAAGTCCAGGCCCCTAGCCCAGGCTCCTTGTGCCAGACCCTGTATTCTATCTAACTCCTCTGCAGTCATTTCAGTGTAGGAAGATTATTTATGTAAATGCTTACTCCGCCACCAATCTGCGGGGCCATGAAGAAGAGACAACACTTCTAACAGAGAACAGGGACTTAGCCAAGAGGCTGTCCAAGCAAGGTAGCTGCCAAAAGGGACAACTAGCTTCTCCGGAAGAAGGGCTTTGTGTGGTTTAAACCCAAAATGAAACTTCATCTTCAGGACCACCTAATGAAGCTGAGGGTAGAGCCTCTCTGGAAGAGGGACAAGATTTGACACAGACTTGGAGGCACCAACACTAGGGCTCCGCCCTGCAAAGGGCTGGAGTGGTACAGTATAGTGAGCACACCCAGAGGCCAGTATCTTGGGTGGAGTAGCAGAGACAGGGGACCCTCCAGCCAGGAAGGGTGCAGTTGCAGCCAATGAGAGGGCTCCCTAACACCTGCTGGCAGGAGGGAGCCTAGTCTGGTGCAGTCCCCAAAGCAAACATAGCAGGACCACAGAGCTCTGACTCACTGCTGGTACTCTGGCTAGCTGGGGTTAGCAATGTCAGCTACGCAGCAGTCTGCCCACCTCATGCTGATGCCTCTTCACTTCTCCGGGCCGCTGCGTGGGCCCCACTGGGCCCTCCGAGCTCATTGAAAGCCTTTAATTATTCTGACTGGCTCATTGCTATTCCTTGTCTCTCGATGTTCTCTTACAGATGGAAACTGCTAAAAATAATCATAGCTAAAACTGTCACCACTTACCACACACTAACTACTAATTTAAAACTCGTCTCCATGTGTTTAAACTCATCATTCTCCTGCATATAAGGAAACTGAGGAACAGAACAGGTATGCAAGGAAGAGTGGGGTGTTGGAGTCTGAATTCAGGCTGCCTGGCTCTGGAGCTCCCTCTCCCCATATACTTCACATTTCTGCTCACCATCCTGATGCACAGGCACAGCCCAAATGGGAGAAGAATCAAGAAATTAAAGTAAAAATGAATCAAAGCAGCCAGGCATGGTGGCGCTTGCCTATAATCCCACCACACAGGAGGCTGAGGCAGGAGGATCACAAGTTCAAGGCCAGCCTGGGCTATACAGTGAGATCCTGTCTCAAAAAACAAACAAAAAGGAAACAAAGCTACCTGGCCCCAACTGCATCTTCCACACCTAAGTGCCTTTTAACCAGGAACTGACTGGGTGAGCTATCTCAGTTTCACTCTCCTATATGTGGAATGATCAGTTAGCAGCTTCCCAGCCTAATTCTTTCACATTTTATTTTTTATACAGTGGCACAGCTGTTTTTTGGTTAAGTAGGGCATCAACTAACCCTGTGTGCATTACTAAAGAAATGCCTATTACTAGATTAAGGTTCAGCAGGCAGGAAGTAGAGGATCAAGAGGCTGCGCCTACGAGCAGGTGCAGGGCCACCACGCACCATGACCACATGCAGTGGCCCACAGTTCCGCACTGACCAGGGCACAGGCAGTCCCCCTGGTCACCACCAGACCTCAACAGTGTGACGTTTCTCACCTGTGAAGACAGCACCCAGCCCACCAAATGAGCACCTGGAAAGGGCAAGACAGAGCCACAAGCTCCACCCCATGACTCTCACGCTCCAGTCTAATACTCCCAGGCCCAGCTGAGGAGAACCCAAGCAGACAAGGGTGGGACCAGGGTGACAAGAGCATGCACTGAGCGGAAAGATGCCACAGTCCACCGCACCCAAGACTCCAGGCATCCGTTCACCCTGGCAGGCCTGCAAGGCATCTCCAGTCACAGTGCAAGCGTTGCTCTAACCCTAACCCTAAGCTCCAGAGCCCTCACAGTAACTAAATAGCCAACTCAGAACCTGACTCAGACCTCACTCCAAACACCAAGGCAGCCTACTGTGCTGCCACACAGGAAACAGGCACAATGGGGCCCTGCTGTCTAGTGCAGCACCACCGTTTGGCACATACAGATCTTAGAAAATAAAAGAGCATTGAAGGAACACATTCTACATTACCAACTTCCAAAAATTTTGCTTTCATCCAAAAATACTCTATTTCAAGTGACATCCAGTACTTCACGTGGCCCATGAACAAGTACCAGACCATATCCTCCTCCCCGAACCACTCCAGTGCACTGGACAAGCGCTCCACTGCTGCTCACAGCCCAGCTCCAACACCTTCCCCAAACTGCGTACCATCGTTTGCTGTGTAATGATTTGATTGGGCTTTTTATTTACTTTTCTGAAAAAAATGGCATGAGGAAATCCAGCAGGATTATCATTAAGGGAGAGTAAAATACCACAAGAAACAGGCAGTTTTTTTCAGAATTTAATGGTCAGTAACTGAATGACCCCAGCTGTGGAGTAATTAGTTCCTGTGGAAGACAAGTGGTAAAAAGAAGCTTTCAAGTAAGGCTCAGTTAAATTAAGGATGAGAACAACACAAAAGCTGAGTGTGTTAGGATGTACATCTGTATGCCACACACGCACAGCCAAAACTCGAGCCACCTTACAAACTCTGAAGCTTGTGAAGATGGTGCCAGGCTTCCTCTGTTCCTTTCTCAGATGCAGGGGATCAAACCCAGGACCTCTCTCATGCCAGGCAAGCGTTCTTCCCCTGGGCTACAGCCCAGCTCTTTTTTTTTTAAAGACAGGTTCTTGTTAATTCATCCAGGCTGGCTTGGCACTTGCCCTCCTCCTGCCTCCTGCTTCTGAGCATCTAAGCTTACAGGTGTGCAGCACTGCACCAGGCTCCAGGTTTCCTTTCTAGAACCAGGCAAGAAGCATTTAAAATCCCAAAGGTAGCCAGGTGTGAAAGTACATACCTACAACCCCAGGAACCAGGAGGCTGAGGCAAGAACTTGTAAGGAGGATCACAAGTTCAAGCCCAGCCTGGGCAACTTAAGTGACTTAGCAAAACCCTATTTCAAACTAAAAAATAAAAATGAGTTTAAGATGTAACTCAGTGCAAAAACCCTGAGTTCTATGTCCAGTACCAAATAAATAAATAAAATTTTAAAATATACATATGCATACTTTATTAAGAGTCCACCAAATGCTCCCTGAAGAGTAATAAGGGCTGGCTGGTAGAAGTTTTAAAAGTCATTTTGCTAGCTGAGCATGATGCTGCACACCTATAACTCCAGCACCTGGGAGGCTGCAGCAGGAGAACTAGAAGTTTGAGGCCAACTTCAATTATAATGAGATCTCCCAAAATACCAAGGGCAGGGGAGTTGCTGTGGATGTAGCGTAAAGCATAGGTCCCTGGTTCAATCCTAGTACCACAAAGGAACAGAAAAGTAAAGTATGTGAGAAAGTAATTATGAGCATGCAAATTTTTTAGATGGTCTGGTTTGGGGAACCACAGAGGATGGTGGTGTACATGTAGGTGGTGCATTCTGAATAAAAAAATAAGGAAGAATATATAAGAAACTTTAAAAGGTGAAGACTAAAAGGGATTGGGGGGGCTGGGGATTTAGCTCAGTGACACAAGCACCTGCCTGACAATCATGAGGTCATGAGTTCTATCCCAGCACCAAAACAAACAAACAAATAAATAAATAGGATTAAGGTGGAGAACAGAGATGACCAACACTTTATTATCTCTGTATGTGTATACTTATTTTAAAGTTTTTACTTATAAACACAAGTCTTAAAACACAAAATACCCCCATGATACCATAATGTTAAATGAAATAAATCAGACACAAGCTAAAGTATCTGTTATGGTTTGTGTCTAGATGACCCCCAAAGCCTCATGTTGTCGTGGGAGTGGACTTATAGAGTCTGTGACTGATTCCTGGTCCAACGCTGGGGTACAAGTGCCACACCTGCCTGGGGAGGCAGCCTGCATGTAGTAGAAGGAAGGGAAGAGGCTTGCTTGCTCACTCCTCCCCTCATTGCTTCTGCTGACTCCCACTGCCAGAAACTGTCACCCTTCTGCCATGTGCTCCTCTGCCTTGGAGCCTGTTGATTATGGACTAAAATCTCCAAAAACTGTGAGCTATGTAAACTTTTCCCTCTTTAGTTTGGGCATCAGGTATTTTGTATCAGCAACAAGAGAAAACTAACCAACACACTATCACCACATTTTCTCTTATATGACAAACCCAAAATATAAATAAAGACCAAAATGGAAGACAGACAACAGAAGCTAGGAAACAGATCTTCAAATAAGAAGGGGATCAAGAAAAGGAGAGAGAAGGAAGAGAGGGAAGGGAAAGGAGATGTGAAGAGTTGAGGTACGTTATGGACACGTACCAACTCTATACAAGGAAGGTAATCATTATATACTGCAAACATGTCCTAAGAAATGTAATAAACCATACAGCTTTTTCTGTCAAAAAATAAAAATGTGATTAAGAACATAATAAGCCATCACCTAAGGTATAAAATGAGCAAGGGTTTACACTATATTGTATTCCTAGCAGCACAATGACATCAAATATTTGTTTATGTCTACAAAGAATGTAAATATACACTAAGATGTTTTAGTAGGATGGCCTTTTCTTGATTTCACAAATGATAAAATGCAGGTCCAAAGAGACCTGTGTCCTTCTTTAAGGTAGAGACAGTATGTTAACCAAGCCCCACACTAAGCTGCAAATCCCCTGGGCTAGCGTGGGTCCTCAGGGCCTCTGCTCCGAAATGATTCCACTCCTGAGACTTGCAGTGGCCATCTCCTTAAGTCAGTGCTGGCTGGCTAAAGCTGGACACTCATCTAACTCTTGTCCTGGCTCTTTGCACAGGTGTCACTGCCATCTCACCCAAAGCACTGGCATTCGTGCCCACTGAGCCGCACGGCCCTGTTCAGGAGGAGTAACAGCCATGTGGCAGCCCCCTTTCTGGTGCTAGGGGATAAAGGGCAAGGCTGACACCAGGAGACAGGACACTCATCACAGCTGGCCTGGAAGTCCCCTGCTAGGAGAGCAGCAAAGCCCATCTTCCAGCACAGAGCCAGCTTGCACACTTCTCATTCTAATGCTGTCTTCCACTGGGGCAGAGCAAGTCCTGAATAAAAACCTGTGAATGAAGATCACACTGAAGAGTTAACTGACAACCAGCCAGGCAACAGACCTCACAGCCTTGCTGGCTCTCACTGTAACAATCTCAGTGGGATCAGCAGACTGCTATTCTGTGAAGGCATCACCCAAGAAGCCTGTGTTGAATACTTAACCCTCCATTCAACAGTGCTGGGAATGGGCCCAGTACAAGGTCACTGGGCCAGGACCCCTGCTCATAAATGGACCGTTGTCATCAGAGGGGTCACTATCAATGGGTGAGTTCAGTCCCCTCTTCTCTATCTCTCCTCCAAACTTCCTATCAGGGATGATGAAAGAAGGCCATCATCAGGTGCCAGCACCGTGATCTTGGACTTCCTGGCCTCTGGAACGAAGTGCCACCAAATAGCTGTTCATTATAAATTACCCAGGGCTGGGTGTGGCTCAGTGGCAGAGCAAGTGCCCAACATCCGCAAGGCCCTGAGTTCGTAAAGGGCCTGGGTTCTGCACCCAACATGGAAAGGAAACAATAATTCTAAGTAATGTTTGAGATGAAAAATCATGAAAATTAATTCACACAAAAAAAATGTCAAAACTGAATTCAGGCCAGGGGAAACTATTCAAACTGCACATATTTTTATCAGCTTTTAATTCACCAAAATGATGCAACTGAAGCAAACATGACATTACTAGGTTGGGCCATGGAGGAAGTGACAGATCCCGCATCACTTCGAATGCAGAGGAAAGCCAAATAGTAACTGCCGCTCTCTTCTTACTCTTGCTTCTTCCGCTTTTTCCATGGGGGAATTAAACACACAGCCTTCACACTGAGTTGCATCTCCAGTCCTTTTTATTTTATCCTGAGCCAGGATCACAATAAGCTGCCCAGCCTGGGCTGGAACTTGGGATCCTCCTTCCTCAAGCGCCCAGGCAGCTGGGATTGCAGATGTGTCCCACTGCAGCTGGTGTTGCCATCCTTTCCCACATGCCAACGTTCACGCAAGTCACCAGCTATCTACACCCAGTCACTGTCCAGCACCTGGATGCTGGGGCCACCACTGAGCAAAGGGAACATCTCTGGATCCAGGGGTGCCTCTTCCAGAAGAGGGGCTGGGCCAGAAGCTGACCAGCAAATAAACTTCACCGCAAGTCCAAAGTCAAAAGGGGACAGCAGCTGGTGAGGTGGAGAGGTGAGTGCAGTAGTGACAGAGGAAGGGCAGAGGACGTGACAGCTGAGGAAAAACTACCGAGGCCCTTAGAGCAGACAACCACATCCAAAACCGTGTTCCAGGCAGGGGTAGCTAGAGCCAGAGCTGGAAAAGAGTGACTTTTGTCTGGGAGTCTCAGTGAAAGGGAAGCCTAGTTACTCCGTTTCATAAGCACGGAGGCACTTCATATATACTGTAATAAATGAGCAGAGGTTAAGCAAACACTTGAGCCTTCAGTTTCATTTTACATAGAAAACTAATGCCCAAAATAGGGTTAGAATTAACAGTCTGGGTTTAATCCTTTGTACAGAGGAAGAGGATAAAAATGGATAAATCTAAACTGCACATGGTGGTGCACACCTGTAGTCCCAGCACTCAGGAGGCTGAGGCAGTGAGTTCAAGACCAGCCTAAATTGCATAGTGAGACCCTGTGTTGAAAAAAACAAAAACAAAAATTAGATGAATTTGCAGCTTCTAACATGGTGGCCCAAGCAGAGCCACTTGCAATTCCTCCTCCACACTCAACCCATCCATCTCCGTTTCCTCCTACCTCTCTGTCACCCCTCTTCTGCCCAGTCTAGGTATTGGGGGTTACCCCACCCTTAGTCACTGCTTTTCCCAAGCCCATCTCCAGGCCACCATGGCTCCAGTAACACTCACACCTGTGGTTTCCACCCTAGCTTGCATTGGTTACCTGCAGCATTTCAAGCACAAGACATCTGCACTCAGCCAAGGACCAGGGTGCTGTATCTCTGCAGCAGGGCCTGGATGCCAGCGTTATCAGCACTGAGAATCTCATCTACATGCACCTCCAGCTTCCCTACGTCCAAAACTAGTCAGCACCTGCTTGGTGTTAAAGTCCTCTAACGTCTAACCAGTTCAAACCAGAATACCCATCTCTCCCAGGTTTCTCCCCGACCCCTACTCTTCTAATCATTCTCCATAAAAACCTATTCCAGTGTGATGCCTCTACTAATTCCCACAAGTGGTTTCCACAGTCCAGAGAACACAATCTGACATGTCAACCACAGCCTGCAGGTACCTTCTTGGACTGGCCCAGACATGGCTTCCTGTGTCCCAGATAAACTAGCACCACTGTACCCTCAAGCACCCAGCACCTTTCTGCCTCAGCTTTTAGGTCTGTTCTTCTCTGCCAGGAACACAATGACCCCACCTACTTCTTCAGATTGCAGATCAAACTTGACCTCTAACTTCTGACATCAGCTTCCCTGACCAGCCCCCTGGAGTGGCCATACTCTCAGCTCTCCCAAACCACCACAAGGTTTCATGTTTCCCTTCCATGCAAAGTACTCATCACCACAATCACAGCAAACTCCAGAGCCAGACCATCTACATCACACTCCAGGATTAGCCACTCACTTGCTAGGGTACTGTGACCCTAGCAAGCCTTAACTTTCTCATGTCAGCTTCTGCATGAGTGAGGCAATTAACAGTAATGCATGTGAAATGCTTGGAGCAAAGCCTGACCCAGAGTAAATTCACTGTGTCCCCCGTCAGGGAGCAACCTTCACTAGAACAAAGACTCCTCTGTCTCATTACCTCTTGGACTCACAGAGCTAACACGCAATAGGCCCTCGATAAATACATTGCATATGGTGGCTCGCACTTGTAATCCCAGCACTCAGATGGCTGAGGTTGAAGGATGAGTTTGAGGCTGGCCTGGGCTACATGGTAAGTTTAAGGCTGGCCCAGACTACATAGCCAGATCCTGCTCACACTTGTAATCCTAGCACTCAGAAGGCTGAGGCTGAAGGATGATGAGTTTGAGGCTGGCCTGGGCTACATGGTAAGTTTAAGCCTGGCCCAGACTACGTAGCCAGATCCTGTTCCAAAAACAAAAACTGACAGACACATCTCCAGATCTAGCATTTTAGATCGGCAACACTAATCTAACCTTCAGTCTGGATCCAGAGGACCTGACTGTAAGAAAACCCACTTCTTTGCTTCACACAGTCCCGATGACATAGGACTCAAGATACTCTGGGGACAGAAACAGCCATGAACTAAACAGATCTCAAATTTCAGTCTCCCCTTATGAAGAAACGCCAGACTGCAAATGGATGATCTGTGTATCAAGTAGACTTCTGTGTCTCTGATTTGGCTGGGTTTTAAATTTCTAAGAATTACGTCAATCCCCAAAACTGGCATGCAAAACAAAAGCAGCTGTATCTGCCTCTAGCTGACTAGATTGGAGACCTGAACGCATTAACTCCCAGAGGAAGGGGAGCAAATGAGAAAAGGAGGCCTCCAGGCCTCAGGACGATACGGCAAAGTATGCGGGGCATAACAGTGAGCCCACAAGGCCCAGCACAATCAGCTGGGTCAGGAGGTGCAGGCTGAACAGAGCAGGGCCACACTTCCATCCATATGATGGCGAGGGCACTCTGCAATCTAAACAAATGCACAGAGAGGGCCTTGAACCAGTACCCTAAGAGGAGTCTGTTTCCCTGGAAAAAAATACCAGACCAGGTACAGCAACACACATCTATAATCCCACTTATTTAGAAGGCTGAGGCAGGAGGATCATAAATTTGAGGCCAGCCTGGGCAATTTATCATGTCCTTGTTCAAAATAAAAAGAGGTAGAAATGTTGCTTAATGGTAGAGCACCCCCCAGTGGCTGGATCCCCAGTACCAAAAAAGAAAAAAAGAGGAGTCACACTAGGGAAACCCTAAGTAGCTTAATAATTATAAAATAGAATGGAGATATATTTCATCATCAAAATGATCTTATAACTACTACAGAGTCCATGGCTGTTACAGCTTATATTTAGATGCCCCCTCCAAGCCCCATGCAGTCATAGGTGGGGCTTTTTGGAGGTGACTGGATCTAGGGTGTGTGTTGCTGAGATTAAGGATGTGACACATGGGTTGAGTCATGGTGCAATGCTGGGACTAAGGCTGCCCCACCCAGAGTGTGAGTGCTACCCAGTAGCCTAGACAGGATTTGAGGGACAGAAAGAAGGTGGCTGCTTGTCTCTTGTTGCTTGCTGCCTTCTGCCCGCCATGAACTGCTTCTCCCCTGCCATGTCACCCTGCCTTAGAGCCAGCTGACTATGGACTGAAACCTCTACAAACTGGGAGCCACATAAACCCTCCCCTACCCACCCGCTTAACTTCGGGTTGGGTATTTTATCTCAGCAATAAGAAAAGTAACTAAGACAATGGTCATTAACTAAAGTTGTTAAAAATGCATGTAGCCATGGAAGGCTAAACACAGCAGCAACAGAGGCCAGCATCTGCCAAGCAATGTGTCTGCCAACCCATCCCCTCTGAGAACACAGTGTCTGCTAGGTTATGGGGCCCACTGTACACTCACTGACATCAGCCCTACAGGACTGTGGCCATGTGTGGATGGACAGCTTCAGGTCCACCACAGTTGAGACACAGGACGACAGAAGGGCAGGCTCTGGAGTCAGCCCATTCCAACCCCAGCCTGACGTTTGGCAGGAGCAGCCCCAGAAGGCGGGCACAACTGTGGGACTGTTGAGGACTGAATGTGATGCTGGCACACGTGCACAGCTGCTGATGTCAGTGAAGAGCAAGGTAGCTCTGCACATTGGCGGCACGGCCCTGGGTACGGGGCCTGCAACTCCTCCCCCGAGGAGCTCCTGTCCTGCCTGTCAAGTCTGCTCCATATTCTCACAGAAAGATACGAAGACTTCCATGTAAAGTGGGTACCGGGTAAACAAGGCTGGTTCCTAACACAGCAACTAAACAGCTCTAGGTAACGGAATATTCTGATTAATAAAACTAACACTTTTCAAATAGCTAGAATGGAAATAAAACAATTAACAGTAAAAAAAAATACTCAGCAAATTAGATCCCAAGAGCAGAAATCTTGGTTAAAATTCCCTAAAATTATTTTAATTTATCTAAAGTCAATAGCTTTCAAATATATCCCTTAAAAAAAAAGTACTTGAGGCCAGGGATTTAGCTCAGTGGCATAAGTGCCTGCCTGGCAAGAGGGAGGTTGTGAATTTGAACCCCGGATCTAAAAAAAAAAAGTACTAATCCTTCCAGGGATATAGCTCAGCAGCATAAGCACCTGCCTGGCAAGTGCAAAGTAGTGAATTTGATATCTGGTACCAAAACAAAAAAGTACTAAGCCTTTTGGGATTAAGGGATACTCTATAATTTCTGTATTCTGTATCATCTTTTCATTTAAAAGAAAAAGAGAGAGAGAGAAATGCTCAAGGCCCTGAGGTCAATCCCAGCAGAAAGGAAGGGAAGAAGAGAGGGAAAATGAAAACGAAAACAAAATGGCTAGGGAAAAAAAAACCCTTCATCTGCATTACACAGATACTTCTGAAACTAGAAACTAAAATTATGAGGCTAAATTTTAGAAGTCAGGAATTTTCTATTCAGCGAGAAAGCAATGTGGAGGGTGGGAATAGGAGAGTGACACCGTGCAAACCCCCGATGACCAACTGCACCAACACATGGAGAGGACCCAAGTGGCTGGAGTTGCAAAGCAAGTCTGCCAGGCCCAGCAGTGGACCATGTAGACAGTGGTCTGTCCAGGGGGGAGACTAATGCCCAGCAGGGCCAGCATGTGCTTCGAAGGAAAAGCAGTTTATCCTTTCCACTAAGCACTTAGCTAAGAGATGCTCCTGTTTGAAACTACACCTAACGTGGCTTTGGAGTGAGCCAACAGCACACACACACACACACACACACACACACACACACACTGTGCTGTCTCAGGAAGGTCTGCCACTGGCAACAGGGTGTCTCCAAAACAACAGCTCCACCAAGCCAAGTAACACTGGTGACTGACTGCCAGCAAGGACACCTCTAAACATGCCAGGGTTCCTTTCAGGCTCACATCCTGTGAGAAGGAAGCAGACAGAACCATCAAAATCCCCCTGCTGGTACAAGGTATCTGCTTCCTTTAACACTGCCCTGACTGCAAGTGAGGACAACCTCTTTCATGTTCATTTACTGCTGAAGTTACTCACAGCACTGTTCATCTCCTTTGTGTGTCTGTAGATCTTGATATATTTACTCTAAGCCTGAAAAAAGATACCAGCTATTAGCCTTTTATCCCACAAGATCATCTAAAATTTTACTTTTCAATGAACAACTACCCCAACATTTTGCACATTCACATCTGCAAACCTTGTTCTGCTTTTAAAAAGAAAGTCACCCTACACAGATGTGGGTCAAATAAAATGTTCCAGGATGGAGACAGCACAGTCTCTGGCTGACGCCACGCACTCTGCCAGGCTCTCTGGTACAGTGAACTCCCTCACTCGGGGCTCATCTGGATGCAGGAAGCTCTCAGGATCTCCTGCCATCTGCCCCACCCCCGCCCTTCCTGGGTTTCACAGCAGGTTCTACAGCTGCCAGCCACAGAAGAACTCACGGTGTGTGCCACAGTTTCCTCAAGTGTGATCAGATGCACTCAGTCACATGTCCCCAGACTGCTGGGCAGTTAAAGGGAGTGTAACCACAGGTGGTGGTGCACACCTGCAAGTCCAGCTGGTTGAGAGGCTGAAGCAGGAGGATCTCAAGTTTGAGGACCTTATTTCAATATAACTTATTCTATTTTAAAGTTGGAGACCATAGCTCATGATTAGAGTGCAATTCTTTTTCGCTGTTGTTTTGTTTTCAGTGTTTAGGTTCAATTCCTATATAACGTAAGAGGAAGAGAAGGGAACAGGGAGGAGAAATAATAAGTGTAAAACATGCAGCACAATGTCTGGCACATAGCAGATGCTCTGAAAAGAGTGTATATTTTAATTTGTCTCCTATCTGCTAAGAGTATAAAAATAGCATGATGAAAATTTATTTCAGAAACTTCAAGGACAGAGCCAGACGTGGTGGCCCATATCTGTAATCTCAGCACTGGAGGCTGAAGCTGGAGGATCACCACAAGTTTAAGGCCAGCCTGAACTACAGAGTGAGGCCTTGTCCCAATAAACCATAAACAAACTCCAAAAACATTAAGTTTAGGGGATTTAGCTCAGTGGCATAAGCGCCTGCCTTGCAAGCACACGGTCCTGAGTTCGATCCCCGGTACCAATTTAAAAAAATACAAAAAAAAAAAAAAATTAAGTTTAACCAACTAAAAGTTTTAAAATACATTTAATTAAAAATAACGCACAATTGTGCTCCCGAGTTTAGCTTAGTAGGCTAAGGCCCCACTCTGTAAACGTGAGGTTGTGAGTTCCATTCCAGAGGCAGCAAAAAAAAAAAAAAACCGCACAACATCCTATTATAAGCCTATCTTGTTTTGCTGTTTTATAATTACTGTTGTCTGAATCAACACAGCAGTAATATTCAGTAAGATTTCTCACTATAACTAAAACTCTTGAAACAGGCATGGGTGTGGCTTTGAAAACAACCCTGGGTGAGGCAGCTGAAGATAAGCCAACCATCTGTTGAAGTGAACTTTAGTGCACTCCTGCCTGTTTGTATTTCCAAAATCTGTTTGATATTGCTGATGCATACAAAGCCTGCCTTGCAGGGCCAACACCCTCACAGTGCTGACTATTAACAGACTAGCTGTACACCTTCAGGCCTACGTCTGCATTTCTGGAGGACTTGTTCTTCTGAGGAAAGATGAGAAAGTTACCATTATCTACTTCCTTGGTTTAAGGTTAAATGAGCTAGGGTTGGGGATACAGCTCAGCAGCATAAGCACCTCCTGGCAAGCACAAGGTCCCAAGTTCGATTCCCAAGATAAATGAGTTAGCTAGGCACAGTGGCACACACCTATAATTACAGCTACTTATAAATATGAAGCAGGAAGATCACAACCTAGCAAGAACTTCTCCCAAAAATAAAACATAGAGAGCTGGGACACGCCTCAGTGGCAGGGCACCCCAGTCCCACACCTAGGATGGGCTGGGTGGGGCTGAGGTCATCTGTGCCAAGTGTGCAGGGTGACACACAGGAAACTTTCCTTAATTGGCACAGACCACTGCTACGGTAGTACTATGATCTTCAAAGGCTACATCTCTTCAGAAGGGACACAGAAGAACATCCTGCACTGGCTGTGACCTGCCTGCCTTCCTTGGTGGGGAGAGGGACACACAGTCACATTCCAGTTCAGTGCCATCAATCCTCTTCCCATAAATGGTCCCACTTCATAGTCCACTGACCACCCAAGTGCTAGGATCACAAGTGTGTGCCACCATGCCCAGCCTGTCCTGCTGATTCCTTTAGTGGTTTTTTGGCTGTTGTTTTAGGGGGTGGAGGGTGTAGTAGAGACTGACTGAACCTAAGATCTTCATGCCAAGCCACATCCCCAGTCCATCTTTTTTTTGAATCAGGGTCTAGACAAATCAATTCTTTTTTTTTTTTTGACAAATCAATTCTCAATCCAACACCAGACCGCAACTTGCTAAAAGGAGCTATTCCAATGTTTTACTTCTAACACTCTAGACAGAGCAGATCTTAAGTAAATGCTGTTAAATTAATGTAACAGAGCGTGAGACAGAACCTTAGAAGGACACAGTTTTAGCCCCAGAGGAACTTCGCTGGCCATGTGCCCATTTACAGATGATAAAAGAGAGCTCTACAACCAGTTCCACCTCCCACATGTCTCCTGTGTGGGCCAAACTGCAGAAGCCCTTCCTCTTACTGAGGAGAGCCCAACACCATACTCCACACTGCACTTCGAGATCAGCGGCCTCATAACTGAACATGTCTTTGTTGAGACAGTTTCACTATGCAGTTCAGGCTGGCCTTGAACTCACTTTGGAGACCAGGCTGGCCTCTAAGAAGCAATCCTCCTGCCTGAGCCTCCGGAGTGCTAGGTTTACAGGCATGTGCCACCACACCCAACTGTATGTGCATCTTGAACAAATTCACGAGCATAATTTTCACTACTAGTAAATACCATCTGAAATCTCCAGCAAAGCACTACCACTCAAGTACAATTTTCCAGTAAAAACAAATGTTCTTTGCATTGTAAGAGATGCAGGAAACCTTCAAGAGCTAAACAAACAAAATTCGGCTGGGGATTTAGCTCAGGGGCATAAGCGCCTGCCTTGTAAGTACGTGGTCTTGAGTTCGATCCCCAGTACCGATTAAAAAAAAAAAAATTCACACCAGAACCTTGAGGTGGCTGGACCCCTCGGGGCTGAATGGCCTCAAAGAAGCAGGGGCCTCTTCCAGGAGAGAGGCGCACACCACCCCAGGGAACGGCTGCTCTAACACAACAGGAGCACCTAGGCAAGAACCAACAGACCCCACAACCTCCTCACAAAAGACCAGACACAACCAACCACAGGTGTTAACCCACAAAGATTTCAGATATTAGGGTTAGAGAATAATTGAAATGATTTAGAAAAAGAAATAGGCCACAAATATTACAAGCTACAGGGACTGTCAAAAATGAGCACAGTTTAAAAACCCAGAACTTTCAGAAATGATCTTTTTTTTTTTTTTTTTTTTTTTGGTACCAGGGAGCAAACTCATAACTTCACACTTGCCAGGCAGGCACTTACGCCACTGAGCTAAATCCCCAGCCCTAGAAATGAAAAAAATTTTTAAAAATTCATAGCAGCTTAGATATAAAGAGGAAATAGTGAATTAAAGATTTTTTTTTTAAATTACCCAGAAACCAATACAGGAAGACTAAGAGATGCAAACTAGGAAAAAAGTGGAAGCTGAAGCAATATGAAGATGGCAGAAGGTTCTACCCACTCTGTCCCCAGAGCTACGGGCAGAAAGAGTCAGCAGAGAAAAGCAAGAGACCAACCAACAGTTTTACTGAAGTGAAAAAGCATGAACTCACAAATACAAAGTAAGATAAAGAAATCCATGCCGTCTACACTGTAATGAACCTGCAGATTGGCAGAGGCCAGGGAAGGGAAGATGCACACATCACCAGGAGGGAAGGGCGGACTCCTGGCAAACTCCTCAACAGAGGCAGCAGAAGCAGAGCGCCTTCAAAGCGCTGAAAAGAAAGACTTTTCAAGCTGGATGTCTTTATTTACTTTTGGTGTTGTTGTTGTTGTTTGTTTTAGCCTTTGCCCTGAGCTACAGCTCCAGCGCCCCCACTCACCTTTTTATTTTTTCATTTTGAGACAAGATCTAAGTAACCAAGTTCTCCAGTCTCAGCTCAAACTTACAATCCTCTTGCCTCAGCCTCCCAGAGTACTGGGATTACAGATATACCCCACACTCAACTACAGTATGAGTTTTATACCAAAAAAAAAAAATTATCATTCAGGAATATGTAAAGTCTCCAGATGACATGTCACATGCCTATAATCCCAGCATTCAGGAGGTGAGGCAGGACAAGCTCCAGGAATCTGAGTCCAGCTTGAGCTATATAATGAGTTCAAGGCAAACCTGAACTACAAAGCAAGACCCTGTCTCAAAAAAAAAAAAAAAAAAAGAAGTAACAAAAAAACCCAGGCAGGCTGATCCATTACTGTAGTCACAGAATTCGGGAGGCTGAGGCAGAAAAAGACTGCCATGAGTTTCAACACTGTCCTGCAGTACACAATGAATTCAAGGACAACCTGAACTACACAGCAATACCTTGTCTCGAAGAAAAAAAAAGTGCTGAAACAATGTACAAATAACTAGTTTATGAAAAAATACTAGTCACTATCTACAGCTGTCATCAGCAAACCTATTTTCATTTCACTTTACCTGGTTGAAAATGGAAACTATCCACCAAGAAAAATTAAAATATTTTCTAGCTACTGCTGACTAATTTTTTTGTACTGTTTTATTTTATGTCACAAAACTATGATGCAGGAATAAATTATGTGACTTATTTTTAGAAGAGACCCACCAGCCTGATCTTTTTAAAATAGAATGACGAAGGTGGCTATGGCCACAACAGGAGTCACTGGCACCTCGCAGTGCCACAGGGTGCACCTGCCCCTGGGCAGCTGCCCTTGACCCTCAGCTTGCAGGGTCTCCACAGCACCCAGTGAAGTGCCTGGTAGCTAAGGGCTTTTCCACATGGTCAGGGAACTGTCTCCTAAAAGCTGTTTCCACTTAGAAGCCAGACAGAAGGTTTGTACCCTCATTGTTAGGCTAAGCCTGAAAAAGAAATGTCTCCCTGGAGAAGTTCCCCACTTTACAAAACAAAGCGGCAACACCCCACGGAGGGAGAGCAGCAGGCTGGGTGTCACAGTTCCCTCCCCAGCAAGGCCGCAGGCTGCTGTCAGGACCCAGGTGCCTGGCATAAGCGGAAAGGAAGACTGCACTGCTGGGCCATGATGTCCCCAAAGATGGGGAGATGGCCCCCATGTCATCCCTCTGAAGCAGTCAGTCCTAAGGCACCTACCCTTGACCCACAGCACATTCTGACACTCCGGCCTGCCCAAGCCCGTCCCACGACCTGCTTAGTAGCATCACCTGGGAGTGGGGCGTGTCAGCCAAGGCCGGCTGAGACCTGGAAAGCAGTCTCACCAGCAGATCCCGCAGAGCTGCAAGTGCACAGCACAGCTCGGGCCAGACAGCCCAGGGCTGTACAAGCCTTGCAGCAGGACGAGGAAGGCTCGACTAGGCTCTCCCTCTGCACCCCTGCCCTCCCAGCCTGCTTCATGCCCAGGCTGGAAGTCACTGGGGCAGCCCCCTGGGCACAGGCACTTGCCTGCCAAGACTGCTCTCACTGCCACCTCACCGAGGAAGAACAGGTGTCTGAGGACTCCACCAGCCTGGCTCGCAGCAGCAGGGAGGAACTCACCTCCCAACACCATTCCCTGCACTGGAGCTGCCCCCACGGCCTGGGCCAGCACCACCTTCGCACCCCTCCCCAGAGGAGTGCTGATACCCTAGGAGGTGTGGTCAGAACCTTTCCAGGCCCAGAGGGAGCCCACACTCCTCTTTCCCTGGCCCTGGCACAGCAGCCTGGGACCTCAATCCACTTTCTCTGTGCATCTGCCGACAAAAAGCAAAATGTGTACTGCAGAACTGATGCACAGCCTTCGCACTGAGCTACAGCCCCATCCCTTTGTCACTGTTTTACCTTGACGCAGGGGTCTCACAGAGCTGCGAAGTTGTCAGGCTGGGTTTGAACTGGGGATCCTCCTACCACAACCTCCCAGTACTGTTGGTATGACAGGCGTGCAGTTTTTTAGGTTTTTTGTTTTGTCTTGTTTTGTTTTTGGTACTGGGGATTGAACTCATGACTTGCACCCTTGCAAGGCAGGCACTTATGCCACTGAGCTAATCCCCAGCCCCAGGCAGTTTGTTAATAAAGAAGATAAACTTATACCACCATTCTGGCTGTGTACTTTTGAGTAAATTACTCAGCCTACCCTACAATTTCCTCATCTGCAAAACCAGAGCAACAACATCTCACACAGTACTCAAGAAAAATTACCTGTGGCTACTATAATTTAATGATTATATAATCACAATACTTACCAATAACTTAATGTTTATTGTTAGGCTTCAAAACAGCTACACTGCCCCCTCAATACGGACAAACCATGACCAGGGACAGATTTCCAGCCGGTCTCACACTCTGTTCTGACCCGCTCACCTCATGCCGATCTCCACCGCCAGCGCTCCCCCTGCCCACAGCCTGCATGGGGGTTGCTCCTGTACCACTGGACTCCACGCCTTATTTCCCCTCTTGAATGTAAGCTCCCATGGCAGAGGTCCTGCAGTTCAGTCCTCACGTTCTACCCTCCTGCTGTCTGAACAGGACACATACCAGCACGGTGGTACATGCCTGTAATCCAAGCACTCAGGAGGCCAAGGCTGGGGGGATCACTGCAAGTTTGAGGCCATCTTGGGCTACATAGTGAACTCAAGACCAGCCTGAACTACACAGTGAGATACTGTCTCTAAATAATGAATAAGTAAATAATTTTTTAAAAGAAGAGGGGGGCTGGGGATGTAGCTCAGTGCCAAGGGTTCAATTCTCAGCACTGAAAATGGGTGGCGGGGAGCGGGGTGGGGGGGAGGTAGGTAGGATGGAGCTGGGGGTGTAGCTCAGAGGTAGATCACAGGTGCCCCATACACAACGTGCTGGGTTCAATCCCCAGCACCAAAATTGAAAAGGAGGAGAGAGAGAAAGGAAAGGAGGGAGAAGGGAAAAGGAGAGGAGGGGAGGGAAGGGGAGGGGAGGGGAAGGGAGGAGAGGGGAGGGGAGGACTGAAGTTTGGTGAAGTTTCCGCGTCTGTAGTCCCAATTACTCAGGAGGCTGAGGTAGAAGGGTGGCTTGAGCCTGGGAGTTCAGTGCCAGCCTGGGCAACACTGTAAGACATCTCTTAAATGAAAAAAATCATGATAACTGTCTTACAGACTCTTCTTACTATGCTTAAAATGTGATTTTTTTCCTAAAGACTTTAATTTAAAAACCTTGTCAAAACATCACAATGTACCCAACACTTTTTTTAAGCTAACAAGTATCAGAAACAGTATTTCCTTTCCATCTCCAGCACCACAAAAAGTAAAAGGAACAATGTTTCTATGTTAGATATTAATCATGGCAATTATTTTAAGATGTATTTCTGGGAAAAAAAGCTCAAAAGGCAAACTGAATGAAACTTGTTTCCGTTCATTCCTTCAACCCAAGTTCCCCCAATACAGAAACAGCCCAAGAGGAACATTAACTATTAAACAGTTCTGTTAAAGATTAACCCGAGGCCCCGTTAAACCCTATTTTAAAGAACCACCTGAGGTGGCAGGCTCTGGCCAAACTAGGAAACATTCACACATTCAATCCATTAAGTAACCAAATCTTATGTAAGATTCAGTTTTTAAAATCTTATGAAAATCTTTTGAAAGTATTCAAAAAAGACATCCCATACAGGGAGGGACACAAAGGCACACACTTGTTATGCCAGCATTCTAGGAGACTGAGGCAAAAGGATCTGGAGTTCAAGGCCAGTCTGGGTTACAGAGCAAGACTCTGTCCCCAAGTTTAAAAGGGATGGCAAAGCAGGGGCATGGTAAGAATGTAGCTCAGAGTAAAGGCACTGGGTTCAATCTCTGGTACAGGAAAAATTAAATTAAAAATCATCTTTCTTTAACTTGATATGTTTTATAAACTTTGCTTATTAGACTCTTTATCAACAAATCTCATGAGGTGCAAACAATTCTACCACCAAATCTACCTACAGATTTTACATTATGCCTCTAACCTGCAGTTGCGTAGAATGTCCAAGCTACATAAATTACATCCTAAAGACTTACTGTGTATACACTTGCAAATAGCAGCACAATTCATTATAGATAAATCTTGGAAGCAGCTGTATGTCCATCAACGGATAATGGAAAATTGGTATATATGTGCAATGCAGAACTACTGTGCCATAAAGAAGGATAAACTTCAGTCAGCTGTAGAAAAGCAGATGCTCTCTGAGACCATAACATTAAATATCGCAGTTTCTCTCTTAAGAGAAATCCAAAGTATAAATAAATTAAATAGCAAAATAAAGGATCTTAGGAAAAGAGGAAGACAAATTTTCAAAAGACAAGGAAACCAAGAGATGGAGTGAGTGGGAAAAGGAAGGAGGAACGGGTTCCAATGTATTGTGTTCACGCAACACGGTGAAGGCAATCGCATACTGCAAACACGCACTAATGAGAATGAAAACATACTACGTAACACTCCAGGCAAACTGGGTAAGGAATCAGAACAATTTCTTATTCCTTTGGAAACCTGACTTAGAATTTAAGTTTGATGCATTGTATATAAATTTTATTTGACTCTTCAAAGTACATTTTGCCACGCTTTTCTGTTGCTAGCCTCATTCTGATCAAAGATGTCACTATAAAGTGACTGGAGACGGACAATTTAAACGCAGTTACCACTCCAAAAATACCATAATGCATGCTGCTGCACCTGCCCAGCACAGGTCTCCCTGCCAGTCCACAACCAGAGCCCAGGTTCTGCCAAGGGGACAGCAGCAGGGCCGACACAGGTGCCCACTGCCCAGGCTGCTCCCCTAAACCAGGCCCACTGCCGAAAACCAAACTCCACTCTCCCGCCTTTCTATTAATGCACACACTTTCACACTAGTTCCACGAAACAGAACAAGATCAAAAAGTGAACTCATTTTATGGATGCATCTGAATCACGCCCAAAATCATTAAGGCTGTTTGCTCTGGGACCAGAGAAACCAAGGAGCTTTTCAGATACGGTCTTCTTATGCAACTCAGGCCAGCCTGCAACTCACTCTGTGGCACAGACTGGCCTCAACTTTTCAGTCTTCCTAAGCAGCCTCCCAAAGGCTGGGATTACAGGTGTGTACCACCATCCCCGCCACTCCTCCACTGTCTAACATTTGGTTCATTTTGCCTTAGTCTACTTTCTGATTTCTCTGTAACATACCGTTTATTTATTGCGCTTTAATTTACATTTATTTATATTACCTCTAGTTCCCATTAACTGCAAACAGAATAGGAAATACTATTTATTCAGAAAGAAAGAACAGGGCTGGGGATTTAGCTCAGTGGCACAAGTACCTGCCTGGCAAGTGTGAGGTCATGAGTTTGATCCCTGGTACCAAAAAATAAAAATAAAAAAGGAAAGAAAGAATAAATCAATTAGTAAAAATAAATAAATACTGTAAAAGTTACATAGCTAGGTGTACCCAGGTCTTTCTAACACTCCATAGCTCTTTTTATTAAACCACTACTGAAATATGCTAACTAAAGAAAAAAATATAAAAATTCATTCTTGCATGGCATGTTTTTTCAAACAAGCCAGGTGCAGTGGCATGTACTTGTCATCTTATTACTCAGGAGGCTGAGCCATGAAGACTACGTGAACTCAGTAGTTCAAGACCAGCCTAGGCCACACAGTAAGGCTTTGTCTCAAAAAAGGTGCGGCAAAGGAGGGTATTTTATTCAAAGAAAAATAAAGCAAATTTCTTGGGGAAAAGAGATTTTATTTCATTCATTTATTACAATGAACAATGCCTGCAACAACCCATCCCCTCATGACCATATGGATTTAGAACACTAGAGCAGCTTCTTATTGTAGACCAAAGTGTGAGCAAACTGGCAGACAAACCAATGCACGACTCTGCCCCGTCAAGGATCTCATTCCCGCTAGTGATAAAAGTTAGGCCCTACCCAAGGCCAAATCCAGCCCAGTGCCTATGTTTGTAAGGCCACAAGATAAGGATGTTTTTTAAAGAATAAAAAAAATTCAAAAGGATATGTGAAACAAAGAATAAAGACACAGGAATTGTTTCAAATTTCAGTACCTACAAATAAAGTTTTATTGGGACAACCACCATCATCCTTTTACACATCCTGCTACTGTACAACTCCAAACCTAAAATACTTACCATTTGGCCTTCTGAAAGTCTGTCAACATCCGCTTCACGGGAAAAGACATCCCATCACCTTTACCAATCTTCCATAAACATCATTCCTCACAACTAGGCCTTTTATTTATTTATTTTGGTACCAGGGATCGAACTCATGACCTCATGTTTGCCAAGCCGGCACTTATGCTGCTGTGCTAAAAACCCCTGGCCCCAACTAGGCTTTTTAAACTAACAGAAAAACACTAAAGCAAAAAACGCTTCACATAGACTTGCCGCATTTTAGGCACTGTGCTAGCTGCAGAAATACAGTAGTGAAACAACCCAGGCTAACACCAACAAGGGTATTGGCAGGACCAGGACGTAGGGGTATGGATGGCCAGGGCCTGCAGAACTGGGTACAGGGCAGCACCTTCAGAATCAGGCATCTCCAGCCTGAATTACAGCCCCATCCCCCCACCAAAGTAACCTCAGCAGTCAACTCTCTCTTGACTTTTCACTCTACTTAGTAAGGGTTTCATTAAGGATTAAGTGAGAAAACACAATAAAGCACAATGCTGAGCATATAAATACTTCAAAACTGGGCATAGTGGCACACACCTGTAATCCCAGTACTTAGGAGGCTGAGGCAGTAGGATTACCATGAGTTTCAGGCCAGCCTACGCTACATAGTGACTCCAAGGCCAGCCTGAACTACACAGTGAGACCTTGTATCAAAAAAAAGAAAGCCCTTCAAAAGATGAAAAAAAAAAATTTTTTTTTTTTGGTACTGGGGATCAAACTCACAACCTTGCGCTTGCCAGGCAGGTGCTTAAGCCACTGAGCTAAATCCCCAGCCCAAAAGATGAAAATTTAATTTTACAATCTGGACGTTAGACTTTCTCTTCTGCCAATTAAAGGCATGTCCCTATTCATGAGGCACCATTTAAACAGAGAAGATAAATAGTGAGGGACCCTGCAGAGCACTTCGCCCTGACACAGTACCGGCACAGCAGTGCCACCGCCCAAGGTGCACCAAGCCTTGGCTGGGGCGTGGCAGTCCAGTGTGACACCCGCCTGGGGCACAGGAGCCTGTGCATCTCAAAGCACTGTTGTAAAATGGGTATGAGCTGAGTATGCAGGTACACGCCTGAAACCCCCACACTTCTGGGGGCCGAGACAGTAGAATCACGAGCTACAGGCCAGCCTGTGCTGTGAAACCCTGTCTCCAGAAAAAAATGGGGGTGTGCCAAGTTTAGCCCTCAAAAACAAAACTTCCTCTTTCACAGAATGATACTGCTTCCTTTGGTAACTGTGCCCATCTCTCAAGGATAAGCTTAACTGGAGCTTCCTGTAGCTGTCCCTGAAACTTTAGGACCTTATGCTGCGGCTCTCCTCTCCTGGGGGTATGGCCTAAAGGTCCCAAAGAGTCCAACACCAAACCTAAATCACTGAGTCCACAGTGCTCAGCACACAGCAGGACACAAACCTGGACAGCATAATGTGAGAAGAGGCCAACCCTTGCAAGACCTGTCCAGGAGCTCTGGTCCACAGGCCATGCAAGTCTTAAAGAGCTCCAAGATAAGGAACACGGCCCTGTCTACACTTCAGAGCACTCTTGCACACCAGTGACACAGAGGATAGGTAAACGTGGCCTCTGCTCTCATGCTGAAGAAAAGGCGAGGGTAAGCAGATACATCAATAAAATTGAAGGTCAAAGGAAGCTTCTGCATTTGTAACAGGGGAGCTTGACTTTAAAGAAATATTGAACTGAGTGTGAAGGGGCTGGCCTGTAATCCCAGGCTTGGGAGGCTGAGGCAGGAGGATTGCTGAGTTGGAGGACAGCCTGGGCTAGTGAGTTCAAGACAGCCTAAACTGCACACCTTGATAAGCAGAGTTAACTCAAATGAACTGCACATTCAGCAGAGGCTTACAGCTAAGAAAGAGCTGGCCATGCAGGGGGGGCAGAACATCTCAGGTGGAGAGGTCAACAGCAATTCCCTGAAGCAGACGTGAGCCACATATAATCCAGGAAGACTACTGTCAATGTGCACAAGCGTGCAGAGAGCATGAAATCTCTGCGGCACAGGAAATTGTGATTTTGTGCTAACTACAGTAGGACATCAAAGGTGGGTTCTTTTGTTTTGTAAAATTTCTTATTTTATTCTGAGTACATAAACCAGGTACATGAATCAATATTCAAAAGATACATAACTGCTCTCCAACTTCCTCTGAGTTATGCTGTTAGGTGAAAATGTATTAACTCCACCCTAGCGCAGCCAGAGACGGTCAACAAACTCAGAACACTGACGCCAGCCCACCATGGGGCAAAACCCCCCAACACAAGGCCTATGAGGCAACTGTTAGACATTCATGTAATTTACCAAATACTGTGATGAAAATAACAACCAGCCAGCCATGCTGGCATGCTCAGATGAGACAGGAGGATCAAGCATTCTAGCCAAGCATGGGCTACAGAGCAAGACCCTGGCTCAACACACACACACACACACACACACACACACACACACACACACACACAAAACCCAAGTACACAGAAAGGAATTGTGAACTTACCCTACCTTTTTGGTCGGTTTTTTGAAATACGATCTCAAAATGTAGTTTAGGCTATCCTTGAATTCACTGAGTACACAGCCCTAACTGACCTTGATCTTGAGATCATCCTGCCTCAGTCACCACAGGGCTGGGATTACAGGCACACACCACCACACTCAGTTTAACCTCCATTTTTTAATAAGAGCTATACTTAAAGGTAATCAAACAGCGAATGAAGAGAAATTTCTCTTTAGAGGTGAGAAATAATAAACAAAATTACAGAATTAAACTATCAACAGTTTTCAGGGCCAAATGGCAATGACTCCAAGCCCTGAGGACCAGGGCTACTAACAGGAAGACTGCTAATCTTCACCCGTCTGCCTCCCTACCAAATCTTCTTGCCAAAACTAAACCAGACCTGAACCTGATCACACCTCTAATAACCAGGTGAATTCTGAGTTATGAAACTACAGCACAAGAGTGAGTCCAAACTAGGCACAGTATTACTCCCAAGGGCAAACTACCAGGTTGCATCAATAAATAAATTAAAGGAGAAGGCTGGGCTTTAGCTCAGTGGCTCAAGTGCTTGCCTGGTAAGCCCAAGGTCATGAGTTCAACCCCTAGTACCAAAATAAATAAACAAATAAATAAGAGGAGAAATGATGCAGAAGAGCCCGTAAAGTGGTCACAAATTTCAAGTGGCAGCCACGCCTTGGGATCCCAGCACTGCAGAGCAGAGGCAGGAGGATAGCAAATTCAAGGCCAGCCCAGACTACAGAGCTAGAACCTAACTCAAAAATGAATAAATCAAATAAGCCAACTAGTCACAATGTACAGACCACATTTAGATCCTAACTCAAATTGCTTAAAAAATATAATGAAAAATAAATTTAAAAATAAAAAATGCTAAGACAACCAAGAGAATTTTAACAATAGCTAGACAGTCAAAGTTATTAAGGAATTACTCCTTTTTCTGATAATATTTGTGTTTACTGCTTTGAAAAGTCATTTAAAAACACATACTGAAATCTGGCCTGAGGAGCTAAAAACTGCACTCAGGGCCTTCACGATGAACTACAACTCTGGCCCTTCTTTTACTTTTCATTTGAAGACAGGCTAGCCTCTGGGTGTCACTGAGGCTTCTAGAATGCTAAGATTACAGGCCTGTGCCACCACACCCAGCCAAAATACTTAACAGTTAAAATGGTAAGACATCTGGAATTTCAGGGGACAAATGAAACAGGACTGGTTGTGAGCTGATAACTGTAGAAACTGGACGAAAGGATTCAGCATATGCGTGTGAAGAGTTCAACATGGAAGGGAGAACATCCGACTGAAACTCCAAGTTTCACAAGTCAGAAATACCTTACCATCTCTGAAGCACTTCAGTAATTATTTTTCTGATCTAAACATGACTATGTGAAAGAACTAAAAACTAAAAGTTATGTAAAGAAACATTTTTTCAGCAAAACCTTGGGCTGGGACTGTTGCTCAGTGATACAGCACTTGCCCAGCATGCATAAGGTTAAAAATTCAATCCCTGGTTTAAAAAAAAAACACCTTACCAATACTGTATCAGGTAACATCAAAAGACATCAAAAGAGTTAATGCAAAAAATGATCAGCTTGCATAGACATATTTTAGAAAAGAAACTATCTTTTTTATCTTGGAGATTGGGTAGAACTATGGTTAACATCAATCATAGACTGACTTCAAAACTCAAACCTGCATATACCACAAACAGTATACTAACAAAGCTTACAAGCTGTATAGCTTTCAACCACAGCAACACTGAAAAAGCAGTTTTGCCAGTGAAAACCATCCACTTCCTTTAAAAACAACTTTACTAGTCTAGTTAGAAATAAAGGGTGTGTTAAAATTCTGGATTCTCAAAAGTGATGTAAACCAGGCATGGTGGTGCTTGCCTGTAATCACACAATTCTGGGAGGCTGAGGCAGGAGGATTGTCAATATGAGCCCAGTCTGGGCAAATTAGCAATTTAGTGAGACTCTCACTGTCTCCCACAGCCCCTCCAAAAAATTGGCTGAGGCTGTAGCACAGGCTGAGGGCCCAGAATTCGAACTCCAGTTGGAGGGTCACTGGTTTGAACCATCAGCTAAAGACTGCAGTTTTTGCAGTCCGCCCCTCAGCCTGAAATGTCCTCCCCTACTGGTGCCTGTTGAACTACTCAGGGACTCGGCTTGTTTTCATGATTGCGTTTTCCAAGAGACAGACTGGATCATTTGAGCGTGTTTCCTCCCACCATTTAGATAGTAATCAATTTCTAACACAGGATCTCTCTCAAATAACTTACCAGCCATGCATACAGCTATCAGCTATGTTTTTGGTCTTTGGAGACCGAGACAATTGCTTTATGCAGTTTTAAGCACAAAACCATATAGTCAAATCAACAGCAGTTTCAAGTGAACTACAGTATTTATTTCAAAGTGGGTATCCATCAATAAAGCACAAGACATCTACTGAATATCTTGAGACATTAATTACAAAAACAAAGATTAAATAATTCTTAAGGGGAGCGGTCCTGTAAGATTTTAAAAAGAAAGGGAGGGTCACAACGCCCCACAGCCATTCTCTAATAAAGTTCTGAGACCACTCTATTAGGATTCGTGCGCAAATGTGGCTTTCTCTTTGAGCAGAAGCCGCAGGTTTTAAGCAGAAGAGCAGACCCACAGGATGCGGATGCGGATGCGTCTGCACAGAAACCCCCGCAGTGGCCGCGCTCGGGCACGGAGGGCATCGCCAGCACAGCGCTGACTCCGCGTCCAGCGGGACTCCCTGGATGCAAGAACCCCGAAGCCACCCAGCCCCGCTCCCCGCTGCACAGCCGCGGCCTCCCCGCCCCGCTGTCAGGCGCGCGCAGGCCCCGCGCCCCACCGGCCTCACTCAGGTCCCCGCACGGCCGCCGGGCCCCGCCGGAGCCCTGAGACCAGGCCGTGCCCCTCGCCACCCACCCGGCCGCCGCCCCCAGCCCGCCCGCGGGCCTCACCTCCTAGGCGAATACAGGGCAGATAGCGACTCGCTAGGCTTCGGAGGGTAGCCTTGGCCTCAGGGCTCAGTCTCGACTCTGACTCCGCCCCCTGTCCGTCGCGCACACCCTGGTCCGCAACCGCGGCCCACCCGGCCTCTCCGCCTCTCAACCCTTGAGCTCGCCCCCGCCGCCCGAACTGGGTGCGGCCTGCGGCAGGCCGCCCAACAACTCGCCATCTCATTGGTCTGCTGCGCGCCACCGCCGTCAGCATAGCGCTCTGCGATTGGTTATTCAAGATGAGTGAGGGCGTGAGCGCAAGGGGCGTGACTTGTTGGTGGTGGGCGTGGCTTGTTAGGCGGGCGTGGCCTCCACGCGAGTGCTCTTGGCTGTATGGGGCGGTGGTGGGAGTGGTCTGTGCCCGCCCCTGTGGCGTCCCGGGTCGCCGCCCGCTGGATCCTCTCACTGCAGCCCCACCTGGGTCCGAGGCGCTCTCTGGCCTGGTCTCGCTACTTTTTGGCCTCGGTCAGCGGACGGCTCTGATCCCGCGTGCCTGCAGCGGTCGGGTCTCCAGGCGGCATTTGGGGCCCGCGATCTGGGTGCGGTCGGGATGGCTGGGCGGCGGGGCCTGCGTGGCCTGATAAGACGCAGGCGACTGAAGGGCGGCAGGATCTCAGGGCTTGGCTCCGCCTGCTGGTGCTGGTTGACAAGCCCTACAGCAGGGACCTAGATTGAACCTGCAGGTGTCCAGCTAGTGACTTTGCCTTCATTTTCCTTTAATACCTGAAAACTTTGGGCCGGAATCTCCCCAGCTCTGGGAGGCATGCCACTCAGGGAATGTCTGTTTGATAAGGTTAATTAGCCCTAATTTAAAATAGGTAAACAAGGGCAGAGAGTCACAGGGACCTTCAGCCCAGAAGTCTCCATTGCTCCAGTCTGTGGGTCACCCTGGGTTCCACCAGTGCCTGCCTACCGGGCAACCCCAGTCATCTTGTGAGAACCAAATGGTCCCTCAAGCCATAAGGGGCAGAGCTAGGAGACCAGGGCAGAGATAATGACCAACAAGATCTGATTTGCCCCAAACCAACCCTATATGGGCATTAGTAACCCTCTTTTTTAGTCCCCTTAACCTCTGCTGGTTTGGTCATAAAACTCCTGGGGGGAACCTGATTTAGACTTTTACCAGTTGGGAACAGGGGCCCAGGATTGTCCTGGTTAGTTGATGGCTTGTCCTGGTCACTGGTTTGGAGTAGCACTGGTTCCTTTCCCAAAAGCCTTGGAAATACCTCTTTCATTGAGCAGGGGTTCTGAATTTCTCAGGTGTCCTCCTGCTGTGCTCTCTAGTCTATTCTGTGCTCCTAGCAACTCCTCTGTTTCTCACCTTCTCATAATTTGTAACTCTGGGGTCCTTTGGCTTGTGTTCTCTGCCACTGTCTGGGAAACATAGATCCTCAGGTCTGGTGAAAACCTAATAATCCTTTTTTTTTTTTCACATGAAATCTACAGAAGATAATTCCCACTGTTTTGCTCAGTTTGGGGACCTGGTTTCTCAGCCTGGCAGCCCAGCTGATTTGAGTGGCAGACCCCATTCACACACACCCATCACCCTTAGGAGGCCAATGGCATCAGGGGTTTGGGAACTTCTCAGCACTTTGTTCAGCTCCAACCCAACCCCAGCCCCTTTGGCTGACCACCTTTGCTGTGCTTTCTGATTGGATCTGCTGTTAAGTCATTATCCTTTCTGCATTATCCCTGCACCCTCCATAAAACCTAACTTGTCAGACAGATTTTAGAGATCTTAGGCACCCTGGTGCATCATCTCAATTGTTTCATTCAAGGAAAAAGGGGGACTTTTCCCTTTGAGATGTGGCTACCACAGCTCTCTTGTTTATCTCCTGATCAAAGGGAGGTAGCAGGCCAAATGACTAGAGTATTTTTGCTTAGTTTGGATGCAAGACACTTCCACCTAATAAAAGTCCTACCATAATATGGGGGCCACAGGGGACATTCTGAAGGACTCCCCATTAGGATACCTTTTGGCAAACTGGGGCAAATTTAACAAAGGTTAAAGAAATAAGCTGATTTTATTTTGTAATATAGCCTGGCCTTGGTATCACCTAAGGAGCCAGGAGAGATGGCCAAAATTTGGGTCCCTCTGTTACAGCACAATTTTACAACTAGATTTGTCTACAAGGGGAAAGGCCAATGGGGCAAGGTTCCTTATATGCAGGCTTTTATCACTCTACATAGGATAAGGAGTTGAGGAAAGCCCACTGGGTTTATGTAGCCTTTCCTCACCCAAAAGGGGAACCAGACATTCCACCTGGCACTATTTTAAACAGAGTTGGGAGTACAACCTTGGACAGGTCCATGGACACGGCCCTAGAGCTGGATGTTAAGTTCCCTTTCATTTGACCTTGCAACCAATAAAGGCTTCTGGTACCCAAAAAAAAAAAAAAAAAACAAAAACCAGGATTGTGCTAACCTTTGACCTGACCTGTGGCAACATTTAAATACTTCTGTCCCTGTGCTGCAGCAGGATGGAGAAGAGATTCTGTGGCTGCGATATTTTTTGAGCAGGAAACACTGCCCAGCCAGAAAGCAAAGCTGGGTTGAGGGGTCAAGTAACAAAACAGAGACTGCCGTAATCCCAGGACAACATGCATGGCAGAGGGGACGAGAGTCTGCCATAACCTTGTTCACTGTGGCAAGGTCAAAGAAGTGAGCTGAGAGGCTGAAGAAACCCTGCACTATTTTAGGAGAGATCAGTGGAGGTCATTAGAAAATAAACCAGCCTAGACCCCAGCAGCCAGGAGGGACAAGACTTTCTGGCTATGCATTTCATGTCCCTGTCAGCCCCAGGTGCACAGAGAATTGCAGAAGATGACTGCTGGCCGGCAGACTCTGTGAACCAGCTCATGGAAATAGCTCTTAGGATCTTTAATAATCAGGATCAGGAGGACTAAAGAGGCAGACAGATGTGTGCTTAGCAGCAGCCTGAGGCTCCCTGCTGCCCCGTGGCTGCCTGACAGTGGCCTGTCTTGGCAGGTGGGACCAGAGGCCAGGTAAAGCTCCCAGGCCACTTTCCTCTTAGAAAAACTAATGTGCTTTTTGCAGACCGGGTCACAGGAGGAGGGAATGTCAACCTCAGAGCAAGCTGGGGCAGCCCAAACCCATGATGGTCAAGAGAGCTGCGGGTTCATCTCCACTGTGATAGGAGCAGCTGTTGGCCTGGGAGCCCGCTGAGTAGGCTTCACGTACCATGAAGCAATCTCACCATGGCTTTAGAACTACCTGAAAAATACAGGGGAAGCTTTAAAAACCATCCAGGAGTGCCTAGATTCCCTGGCAAATGTCCCTGATAGACTAGCTCTAGATTACCTCCTAGCCACTGACAGGGGAGTATTAGTCATTAACAAAACCTGTTGCTCCTGTGTGAATAACTCAGGGAAGGTTGACACAGATAGAAAAGGGGTGATGAGCAGCCCTCTTGGCTATTCACCATATTACCTGGACGCAGACCCAAACACCATCCGGACAGAAACGATGGTGCCCTACTCAGCCTTACTTGGCTTCTTACTGCTATTTTACTGCTGTTAGTTTGGGCCTGTCTCTATTTGAATTGCTAAATTTGTTTCTTCAAGGCTGTGACAATTTCAAACAAAGCTAAATGTTTCCCAGGAGTACGAGCCCCTCCTTGTTCAGGAGCCAGCACCCTGGACATTGTCTCACTTAGCTCAGGCAGCCAGGGATCCCCCGGGGCAGATAGGATCTGCATCCATGTGTCAGCTTGAAGCAATTATAGAAGATAAGAGATCATTGCCTCTTGCTTCTTTAAGGAAGGTGAAATCTTTTGGGAGAATTGAGAAAATTAGGGGCCACCCTGGCAACAAAGGGGCAGGTGTAGTCCTGTGCCTCAGCCCATTTAAAGCATAGCATGTATTCATCCCTGCCCCACCCCAGAGAGGATGGCTCACCTGGAACCTGGCAGAACCAGTCCTGAGACACCAGCCACCCAGACCCCCACCTGACCAGATCTCCCCAGACCAGATGTGTAAGCCTGGTCCTTGTCTTTGTTCCCTTTTATATAAAACCCCAAGGGCTGGGGATTTAGCTCATCAGGCATAAGTGCCTGCCTGGTAAGCACAAGGTCGTGAGTTTGATCCCTGGCACCAAACATAAATAAATAAATAAAATCCCGAAAGCTTCTGTCGATACCTCAAAGACCCTTATTTTTTTTTCCTCTTTTATTTTCTTTTGGTGCTGCACATGGGCCATTTATGTAATTTATTTTTCTGCTGTCTTTATCCTTAGACAAGGTTCCCCAGGGCCAGACACAGTGGCACACACCTGTAATCCCAGTACTCTGGCAGGCTGAGGCAGGAAGATCCTGAGTTCAAGCCTAACTTCAGCCACTTAGCAAGACCCTGTCTCAAAATTTTAAAAAATTTTAAAGGGGATGGGAATGTTACTGGTGCAAAGGCCCTGGATGCAATCCCCTTACCGTTTAAAAAAAAAAGGTTGCTTAGAGATCTGTTATCCCAAGCCAGTCCCCGGTAAAATACAGGGTGGGAAGCTAGGAAACCAAATTAAGAAATTTTGTAAGAATTGTTTCAAATCTAAATTTAAGAAAGAAAAAAAACCAGTAAGAAATGTAAAGAAATTTATAGATAGAGCAAAGTTAAAAATGGAAAATGCTTTTGGATGAGAAAGAATTTTACATGGTAAGTAGAGATTTTTTTTTTAGATTAAGACTAGGAAAATTTATTGGAGAATCAGAATGGGGAATGGGGAATAGGAATGGCTCCTGAGAGACAGGAAGTGTCCCAAATAAATTGCCCTAAAGATTTTTTGAATGTCTAAGCAATGTTTTCTAAAAATATTGGTCTCCTCTTGGTACAAATTTACAAAAACTAGCTTAGCTGTAAGCTTCTAATTACTTAAGAAATGGAGCCCTAAAGGAGTTAGGGCCAAAGCGTTAGTTTGTTGTAAAATCTTTTAAATGATCAGTTTATAATGTTAACTAAATGAACAGCTATTATTTTAGGTTATTATAGTATATTTGATGCCTTCTCTGAATTAGAAATGTGTTTTTATATGAGAATTAAATATGCTGTAAGTCTGAGCTCTCTGTAAATGCTGATCAAAAGTTCATAGAGTTTTTAAAAGTTTATAGAGTTAAAAGTAAATAAATTTAATAATCCAAGGTAACCAATAAATGCCCTCTTTTATACAATACAAATTGTATTTAGACCTTAAACATAAAAAAATTATCAAAATTTTTGGCATTTCTCTCTGCTCTTTGTACTTCATGTTATTCAAGGGAGAAAACCTGCCAATTGGAGAGTCTTGTCATTTAAAACATGGTGTATGCCAGGTGTGGTGGTGCACACCTGTAATTCCAGCACTCTGGAGCTGAGGCAAGAGGATCATTGTAAATTTGAGGCCAGTTTGGGCTACAAAGTGATCTTAGATCAGCCTGAACTACATAGTGAGGCTTTGCCTCAAAAAGACAAAAATATAAATCATGGCACGTATTGATTGGCTTTGACTGAATAAGCATTTCATGCCTGTGCACATCAGGTAATAAGTCTATTTCTGGGCATTCACACTGCTTTCTAAACTAAGAGGTCTAAAGCTATTCTTTGATCTAGCTTTGTAGATCTGCTCAGTAATAAGTATAAAAATACTACTGCACCACAGATTCTAAATGTTGCCTCAAAAGTAAAAAAACTAAAGGAACATGTAAATGGCCTGCCTTAGCTGTGCTGCTGATTACTGCTGGCGTCTATGCACGTCGAATATATCTGTTTCCCACTAGGTTCTGCCAGTCTGGGGCTTAGCTATCCATAACGTGACATCCACCCAACTCGGTACGGACCCAGAGAAACAACTTCTCTCTCCAAGAGAACTTATACTTTTCCTTCTCACTCCAGAGATAAACCTCCCGCTCCCTATTTGCCTGTGCACGGAGCCCTTTCCAATCCCAAGATTCTACAACCACCCAAGCCTCCACCCCCAGCTCCCACTCAACGTTTCTATTTCTTGTTTTATACAGGCAGATGCTCCTTCAAATCAGCAGTTAATGTGTCATTTTGCCTAGTTCCCAAACTCCTCCCCCAGACAGAACTGATAAAAGTAGCCTCACTTCCTTGTTTTTGTTGAGCCGCTGCACCCCTAAAAGCCCTCCCATGCTCTCATTAAAGGCCTCTTCCTACTTTGTCTCATTATCTCTTCTGTGCCACCTAAGATTAAGTACCAAAAATACTCATTCCCCAGGTATCCAAGCCCAGTTCTAAGATTCTAAACTTAGGGGAATGCCTTACCACGTAGGTTTCTCCAAATTACAGTATTCATAATGATAAACTTTCACAGGTATATGTTTGTGAGTTCCTAATTATATCACAACAATCATCACTGAGCAAAATCAATGAAATGTGCCTAAATATATTCCAAGCAGTACCGCTCCAATGATGAGCTATTGAGTATTAGTCACCTGGAATGTACATGGATGACCCAGGTTTGATGGGCAGGCCTGGAATCCCAGCGCTTTGGGAAGCCGAAGCAAGAGGATCACAAGTTTAAGCTCACCTTGGACAACCTAGCATTGAGAGACCCTGGTTCAGATTTTTAAAAAAGGTAGAGGGGTCTTCTGGAACTATGCCTCAGTGGGAAGGCACTGGATTTAATACCCAGGACCCTCATAGTGCAGAAAAAAAGGACGCTAACAGGTATTCTTAGATAACAACTTTCTGACACAACTAAATTTATGAAGTACCTTTCTTGGTTCAGGACAATTATGCTAAGTGGACTTGCTTTGCTCTTACTATTTTTTGTTTTAAGTTTTCCCTGTGAAACTCTGTAACGCTTAGCTATTCATATTCTGCAGAAGCACAACTTGAGCAGTATTTCAAGATGACAGCCAGACAGGACACAGCGCCAGCTCATGACACTGACCCTGACTGCAGTGCATGAAAGGGTAACTGCTCTCTGTGCATATTTCATGTTTCAAAGTCCCCTGACAGCACAGAGAACCACACTGCTTAGAATTAGAAACCATTGCTCCCACTTTAGACGGTGGGCCCAACCTCCTATGTGTTCAGCAACCGAGACTCAGCATAGTTTAAGAGAACAACAGGGCTGAAAGGACCAGAGTATTGTGGCCCTGGCCCTCCAGAGTCAGCTAGGACCCCCTTGAAAGAAGCCTGCAACTCCAGAGGGCCCCCCAAACTTATGAGCGGGGAAACTGAGAACTCAGAGACCAGCGTACGTTCTTGTTTATTAGGTTTGGTTTTGTTTTGGTACCAGGAATTGAACTCATGAGCTCGCTCCTGCCAGGCAGGTGCTGTGCCGCTGAGCTGTGTCCCTGGCCCTGTACCCATTGTGTGTTCTGCAAAGAGGAGGCTCCCTAGGAGGGGAAGTTTCCCTGTGCTTCCACGGGAAGCCACATGGTGTGCAAGACCCTGGCCCTTCCTGGCAAGTGACACAACTGGTAGAGGACAAAAGTCTGCCACAAGAGCCTGAGTAACTCTGGAGGATCCCCAAGTGACCTTCAGTAAAAAAAATAAAGGCTAATCGTGATCAACTACTTGGTTAAACATCTGCCAGGAAAGTATAACCAGAAACTGGAAGAGCTAATGATAGCACAAAAACGGAAAGACCTTCACCCATTTCTCATGAAGATTAAGCAATAGCCAGGCTTGGTAGTCCAAGCCTATAATCCCAGCACTTGGGAGGCTGAGGCAGGAGGATTACTGTGAATTTGAGACCAGCCTGGGCTACAGAGTGAGTTCAAGGTCAACCTGAACTACACAGTGAGACTGTCTCAAAAAAACAAAACAAAATACCACAGAGGACAAACTCACTGCTGGGCCTTCACCTGTTCCTCATTAAAAGCTTGATATGTTTTCTTCTGAGGCAGACAAAAACTTAAAAGCAGTTTTTGCTAAAAACCATGACTCTTCACTTGGGCCCACAGACAGCTGATAGGGAAGTAAAAGTGGGACAAAGCTTGACCGTCATGTTACAAGACCCGAGTGGAACCCTCGTCAGCTCTCTGCCCAGGCAGGTCGGCCACAGAGCGGGTAAATGTGTGAAAGTTGGTGAAGCAACGCTTATGAGCCCTGATGTCCCCTGTCTGTGTCATCCCAGCTTCAAGGATGAGGAGGCCAGGATAAGAGAATCACAGGGACCTTCAGTGACGTCCAGAAGTCTCCACTGCCCTCACCCGAGTCACCCTGGGTTCCAGCAGAGCCCACAGGACCAAGCCAGGCCAAACAAGAATCCAATTACCCCTCAAGCCATAGGGCATCTTCCTGAGCTATGCAGCAGAACTGAGCTAAAGACCCGCCAGACTGGGCTGGGGATGTAGCTCAGTGACAAAAACGCCTGCCTGGCAAGTGCAAGGTCCTGCGCTCAATTCCTGGCACCCCCCAAAAAAAAAGACCCATCAGATCCCAGTCACTACAGCACCCCAGGAAACTCATACCCATTCTTTATGACTGTCACCTCTTCAGGCCTGTGCCTCCCTGGTCCTCAAGATGAACCCCCTTCCATCTTCTCTGCCTCCCTTGGTCAGAGCTATGCAGCTCAGCTTCAGGTCTTTCTAGTAAAGCTTTTTCCCATGCTGACTGCCTCGGTTTCCATTCCCATCATCACTAAGGCAAGGACCCATCCAGCTGAGCCCGCAGCAGTCGCCTCAGAGAACACAGCTGGGGCACGGGCCAGCGCCTGCCCACACATTGGCCCTGCTGGCATCTCATCTGAGTCCCACAGGACCAGGCAGACAAGCAGGAAGAGCCTCTTGTCCCTGGAGACCCACAGAAGCTGAGTCAGAGCAAGCAGTGGCAGAATCCTGCAAGGTCCAGGCCTCTGCTCCCAGCAAGAGCCGCCTGACTGACCAGAGAGCAGTCCAGGACCGCGGAGGAGAGTCCATGCCCTCTCTAGGGACTCTTCTGCAGGCTGACTTTTCTGCTAGCTTTTCTGACAAAAGTCCACAACTCTGTCCC
>PVLA01013085.1:0-39288 GCA_004027455.1 Hydrochoerus hydrochaeris | reverse complement strand
AGAACAAAAGCATGGTAGGACTTCAAAGCCAGATGATATTAAATCACCAATGGCTACCATAATGTCTTGTTTTCCTCAAAGTAGCTGTTCATACCGTCACACATAATAAGGTCAAATAAAACAGAATAAAACAATTCCAACTAATGAATGAAAGCATTACAAATCTTGAAAGTAATATAATGGGGATCCATGATTACCATAGAACCTTATGTACTCTTACCTTTTCTTACACTAGGGAGACTATGCAGTATTTATACCTGTGAATTTGATTTATTTTGCTTATGGGTATGGTCTCAAGTTGCAGCCATTTATTTATAAATATCTCAATGTGATCATTCTTTATAGCTGAGTAGTACTCCATTGTATACAAGTAGCACAATTTTGTAATCCATTCATGAGTTGATGGGCACTTAGGTTGCTTTTAAGTTCTGGCTATGACAAATTGTGCCGCTATAAACATGGGTGCACATATATCACTGTGGTATGATATTTTCAGTTCTTCTGGGAATATGCCTAGGAGTGGAATAGCTAGGTCAAATGGAACTTCCAATCCCAGCCTTTTGAAGAATGTCCAGACTGACCTCCACAGTGGTTGCACCAGTCTGCACTCCCACCAACAGTTCAGAAGAGTTCCTTTTTCCCCACAGCCTCTCCAGCATTTGTTGTTGGCAGTTTTGTTGATCCTGGCCATTCTTTCTAGAGTGAGAGGGAATCTCAGTGTGGTTTTAATTTTCATTTCTCTAATGACCAATGATGACGAACATTTTTTCATGTATTTATTTGCCATTTGTACTTCTTCATCTGAGAACTGTGTGTTCATTTCAGATGCCCATTTTTGGACTGGATCTTTGAATTTTGGGGGTCGGATTTTTTTTAATTCTTTATAAGTTCTAGATAGAAGTCCTTTGTCTGAGGGACAGTTTGCTAAGACTTTTTTCCCAGTTTGTGGGTTTTCTTTTCTCTATAATGGAGATTTCTTTTGACGTGCAGAAACTCTTTCTTAAGACGTGGTCCCAGTTATTGATTCTGGGAAGTATTTCCCATGCAGTTTGGTTCTTGTTCATGAATTCTCCACCTACCTCTATGTCTTCCAGATTTTTACCTACTTTGTCTGCCAACAGATTTAGTGCTTCTGCTTTAATATTTAGATCTTTGATCCATTTAGATTTTAGTTTAGTACATGGTAATAGGCATGGATCTAGTTTTAGTTTTCAGCATATGGATGACCAGTTTTTCCAGCACCATTTGTTAAAGAGACTATCATTCTTCTAGTAAACAAGTTTGGCCCCTTTATCAAAGATAAGGTAGTTGAGTGTGTTCATACTTGTATCTTCTAATCTATTCCCACGATCTTCAGGTCAGTTTTTATTCCAGTTCCTTGTTGATTTTATTACGGTAGCTTTGCAGTATAACTTCAAGTCAGGGATTGTGATACCTCCTGCCTTGGCTTTGCTGTTTAGAATTGCCTTTGCTATTCTAGGGCTCTTCTGCTTCCAGATGAATTTTAGGAGTGATTTCTCTAGATCTATGAGGTATGTTAGTGATATTTTCATTGGGATTGCATTGAACCTGTATAACAATTTTGGGAGAATGGCCATTTTCACAATATTTATTCTTCCTATCCATGAACATGGGATGTCTTTCCATTTTCTGAGGTCTGCTTCGATTTCTTTTTTCAGGGTATTATAATTTTCCCTGTATAGCTCTTTTAGTTCTTTCATTAGATTAATTCCTAAGTATTTCATGTTTTTGGATGCTAGTGTGAAGGGTGTGGCTTCTCTTATTTCTCTCTCAGTGATTTTGTTGTTAGTGTGTAAGAATGCTATTGATTTTTGAGTATTGACTTTGTATCCTGCTACATTACTGAATTTATTTATTATATCTAGGAGTCTTTTGATGGAGTTTTGGGGGTCTTCTATGTAGAGTATCATGTCATCTGCAAATAATGACAGTTTAACTTCCTGTTTTCCTATCTTTACTCCTTTTATTTCTCTCTTTTGTCTAATTGCTCTGGCTAGTATTTCCAGTACTATGTTGAATAAGAGCAGTGATAAGGGACATCCTTGTGTTGTGCCTGATTTTAAGGTAAAGTCTTTCAGTTTTTGGCCATTTAATATGACACTGGTTGTTGGTTTGTCATAGATGGCCTTTATCATATTGAGGTATAGACTATCTACTTCAATTCTCTATAAGATTTTTATCATGATTGGGTGTTTAATCTTAACAAAAGCTTTTCATGCATCTATAGAAATGATCATGTGATTCTTACTTTTGTCTCTATTGATATGGCGGATTACATTGATTGATTTACATATGTTGAACCATCCCTGCATGCCTGGGATGAATCCCACTTGGTCATGGTGCATAACCTTCTTGACGATTTGCTACATCCTGTTTGCCAATACTTTATTGAGAATTTTTGCATCTATGTTCATTAGGGAGGTTGGCCTATAGTTCTCTTTTTTAGTTGGGTATTTCTCAGATTTTGATACTAGAGTAGTATTTGCTTCCAGGAATGTCTTAGGGAGAATTGCTTCCTTTTTGATTTCATTGAACAGTTTGAGGAGTGTCAGCATTAAGTCTTCTTTGTATTTCTTGTACAATTCTGCAGTGAATCTGTCTGGGCCTGGGCTATTCTTTGTTGGTAAAGACCTAATTACATTTTCAATTTCATTAATAGAAATTGGGTTATTCAGCAGTTTTACATCTTCTTGATCCAGCTTTGGTGGTTCATATGTTTCTAAGAATCTGTCCATTTCTTCTGTGTTATGGAATCTACGAGAGTAGAGGTTTTCAAATTAGGTGTTGATGATCTTCTGTATTTCCACAAGGTCGGTAGTGATTTCACCTTTTTCATTCTGTATTGCATGAATTTGAGTCTTTTCTTTCCTTTTTTAAATTAGATGGGCTAGAGGCTTATCAATTTTATTTATTCTTTCAAAGAACCAACTCTTTTATTCATTGATTCTTTGTATTGTTTTCTTAGTCTCGATTGCATTAATTTCTGCTCTGATCCTTATAATTTCCTCCCTTCTTTTGGCTTTGGGCTTGGCTTGCTCTTCTTTTTCTAGCTGTTTGAGGTGTAGTGTCATGTTGTTTATTTGTATTCATTCTGTTTTCCAAATGTGGGAACTCAGTGCAATAAATTTTCCTCTAAGTATTGTTTTCATTGCATCCACAGATTATAGTATGTTGTATTTATATTTTCATTTGCTTGTAGATATTGTTTAATTTCTCCTTAAATTTCTTCTGTGACCCATTGATTGCTCAAGAGTGTATTATTCAATTTCATGTGTTTGTGGTGTTCTTGCAGTTTTTTTATCATTAATTTCCAGTTTCATGGCACTATGATCTGATAACATGCATGGGATAATTTCAATTCTTTTGCAGTTACTTAACTATGTTCTGTGAGCTAGTATGTGGTCTATTTTAGAGAATGTCCCATGTACTGCTGAGAAGAATGTGTATTCTGATATTGTTGGATGAAACACTCTGCATATATCTATCAAGTCCATTTGTTCACAGGTGTGATTCAGTTCTGTTATTTCTTTGCTGAATTTCTGTCTAGTTGATCTGTCCCTTTGTGTCAATGGCATGTTAAGGTCTCCTGTTATAATTGTGTTATTGCTTATTTGATTTTTCATTTCTGTTAATACTTGCTTTGCATAGCTGGATACTCTGGAATTTGGTGCATATATATTTAAGATTGTTATCTCTTCCTTTTGAAGTTTCCCCTAACTAGTATGTAGTGACCTTCTTTATCTCTTTGGACCTTTCTTAGTTTGAAGTTCACATTGTCTGCAAACAGAATAGCTCCCCCTGCTTTTTTGGAGTTCTGTTGCATGAAGTATTGCTTTCCATCCTTGGACTTTCAGTCTCTGAGTTTCCTTTTGGGTTAGATGGGTTTCTTGTAGACAGCATATGGTTGTACATTGTTTCTTGATCCATTCTGCCAGTCTGTTTCTTTTAATTGATGAAGTGAGGCCATTTACATTAATGGTTATAACTGTTATATATTGGTTTATTGTTGACATGTTATCTTTCTGCTGTTGTATCTTAATCTTTCCCTTCTGTTTAATTGTCTGTCTTGTTCAGTGGTTTTTTTCCTAAGTGTATCTAGAATGTCTTTGAGTATTCTTTGCAGGATTGCTTTGGTGATCATGAAGTTCTTCCACTGTTGTTTATCATGTAAGTATCTTATTTCTACATCCATTTTGAAGGACAGTTTTGCAGGGTACAGCAGTCTTGGTTGGAAGTCATTTTCCTTTAGGATCTGAAATATTTCACTCTATGCTTTTCTTGACTTCATGTTTGTGTTGAGAAGTCTGCTGTGATTTTGATAGATTTTCCTTTATAGTGATTTGTCTTTTCTCTCTAATAGCTTTTAATATTCTGTCCTTATGTTGGATTTCTGGGATGGTGATTATTATATATCTGGATATAGTTTTATTTTGGTTATGATGGTTGGGAGTTCTATATGCTTCACTAATCTGATTATCAGTTTCCATTCTCATGTTTGGGAAATTTTCAGCTATTACTGCTGTAAATAGCCTCTTGATATCATTTGTGTTGTCCCCTTATTTTTCATTTATCCCTATTAATCTTATGTTGTTTTCCTTTGCATCATCTTATAAATGTTGAATTGTTATTTCCTGATTCCTTGGTATTTTTAAGAAATCTTTCCTTTCCTGTTCACTAGCTGCAATCTTATCTTCGAGGTCTGAAATTCTATCTTCACTCTTGTTGAGGTGGTTTTGGCAACTTACAATAGAATTTTTGATTTCCTGTGTATCTCTTTGGATCTGCTTCATGTATTCTGTTGTTTTTTTACACTGTTCATTCAGGGATTCTATCTTTTTGCTTTGTTCCTCTAATATTTTGGCTGTGTCATCTTTAGATGCATTCATTATTTCTTACACTACTTGTATCATTTCTTCTTTTACCTGGGAGGTTATTTCTAATTTGAGTTCCTCTGTAGCTTCCTGTACTTGCTTCTTTATTTCAGTTGATATCATTTCAGGTATTTCAGGTGTATGACTAGTATTTTCTTCTATGTATGTGGCTCACAGGCTTTGTTGGGATGGACTAGATGTTTGAGGTTGCATTTTGGTCTTTCATTTTGTCATTTTCCTATATTTCCCTGTTTCAAGTGATGTTCCATAACTTTTCCTGAGCATGTCGGGGATCACCTCCTGTGCTCTCAGCTCCTGGGACTTACGAGTCTTGGCTCCCCTGGTTGAATGAAGGTCACTGGGTGTGTTCCACTCAAGCCCTCAAAGCTTTTCAAGGCTAGTCCAGTATCCTAGGGGGCTGGGTGGGCACCCAAGCACCGGGAGCAGTGTCCCAAACTCTCCAGGGCCAGAGCCAGAAAGCTAGAACTCCACTCACCACTGCGTGGGCCTATCTCCCCTCTGGGAGCCAGCTTGTTCCCCTGGTTGAATAAAGGTTGCTGGGTGTGGTTCACTCAAGCCTGTGAAACCTCTGAAGGCTAGTTCAGTGTCCCAGGGGGCCAGGCGGGCACCCCAGCACCAGGAGTGATGTCCCAAACTCCCCCAAGCTAACGCCAGAGAGCTGGAACTTCCCTTGCCCTTACCACCATGCAAGCTGGAACTCTGCTCACAGCAGGGCAGGCCTTCCTCCCCTTGGAGCTGGCTTGTTCCCCTGGCTGAATAAAGGTCTCATGGCATGGTCCACTCAAACCCTCAAAACCTCTGCAGGCTAGTCCAGTGCCCTAGGTGGCTGGGTGGGCACCTCAGCACTGGGAGCAATGTCCCAAACTCCCTGGTGCCAAGGCCAGGGAGCTGGAACTTCCCTTGCCCCTGTTACTGCATGAGCTGGAACTCTTTTGTAGATGAATTAATAGAGATCTCTTCAAATAAGAATAGCAGTAGAGGAACCTAATTTATGGCTAATCTGAAATAGGTGAGAGAGGGAGAAAGGGACATGATTAACTATTCTCTTGGGGCCAGCCTGTTTCCAAATTGGGAGCAGAGACTGAGGCTAAGAAGAATGTGGAGTTAGCCACAGAGTGGCCACCCATCCAGCAGGCATACATGAGCAATTAATCAATGACTGGCTATAAAAGGGCTGCTTGTCACCATGTGATGAGGAATCATAGGCCACTGGCGGGTCACTGTGTGGCTGTTAGCTGCTGCTAACAGCACAGTGAGAAAGCACAAGATGGAAACTGGCCATCACATGACCCACACCAAGATGGTTAATGCTGATCACACAACAGGCCACAAGGTGGGGCATATTGGCCCTGAGACCCATTGCAAAATGGCAGCACACTACCACATGGCAGAGGGCCACAAGATGGCAGCTGTCCTCTATGCGAGCTGCAGCAAGAGGGCTTTTGAGCACAGCATGGCCTGTGGAGAGGCTGAAACTGTGTATGATGAGCCAGCAGAAAGAACAGGGATAGAGAAGTAGGAGGCAAAAAATCATCTGACTGAACAAATGGCTCAGGTGGGTGGGGATTGAGAAGTTGGAGACTGGGGAGAGAGACTAAGGGAAGGATTAGAGGCCACTGTGGGGGAGGGAGGAGGAGAAGGCAGTGCAGGGGTACAGGAACCTCTGTCTGAGAAAGCTGCAGGATTTGGTCTGGGAGATACAGGGAAGAGTTTTTGGTGGAGCAGAGCAAACCAGAAGTATTTGGACCATTATACAAGACAGAGTGAGAGAAAGGTATGTCCTCAGATAATAGGTTTTTGTTGACTTGTCACCATAGTGAGAAATGCATAAAGATCAGCTTTTTGGTTTTTTTATTGCCCTGAGGCAAAGAGCACCAAGGTTATGAACCAGGCACTCCAGAGGTGTGTTTTTCGGGGGACAGGAAATATTATTCCCCATTTGTCCAATTAAAAGTGAGCCAAAAATAACAATTTTGCCTCAGAGAAATCCCCAAGGGCATGAAAATTGTCTTGATCACACCTAACAAAACAGATTGTCGTCTATCTTATAAGAGTGATTTAAATTTTAAAAAAGGCTCCAACCCGATACCATTGGTTGTGACTAGAGGCATGGGTCAGGATCCCAAGGACTAGAGCAACAGCCTGCCTCAGATTGCTCAAGAACATGAGAACTATTGTCTTAGCCCTGGGGCAGAATGAGTAATCTGGTGTGGCCCCAGCCTGCAGTAACAGAAAACTCCAGAAGGAAATTGGCTCACCTGTAGTAAATCAGGCCAGTGTTGTTTGCAGGTGGTGACAAGTTGAGCAGCTCTCGCATGTTGAAACTGAGGGATTAATCCAAGATACAGTCCAGTCCGTGGATTAGCAGGGGGCTCAAACTGGAGCCACTCACGCTGCTATCTGAGTCCCACAGCACTATTCTGTTAGGTTTTCAGTGCAATAAGAGAGAAAAATATAATATAAAAATAGCCTTTATTCCAAGGACGTGGAGAGAACTCCATGAGTCTAGGGAGTCCTGGCATTCTCTGACCAGAAAGTGGGGTGTGGGATATATTTATAAACTCTCACAGGGGTAGCATTTAGGGCGGGCATTTGATGATGCACGGGGGGCTGATTGGAGCCTTTTTCGTGCCACTGGGACAGGAAAAAGAAAGTTGTCATAAGGGAAGGAGGGAGTGGCTTTAAAGTAAACATCCTTAATCCCGCCTCCACTACCTAATGCCACAGAGGGCATAGTCCTTTTGCTTTGTACTCAAGGGAAGTTCTTGGAGTTTGAATTTAAGCACTTAGCAGTATCTGGCTCCTAGAAGTATGCCAATGAAAGTTGATTATTATAATTATTATCATTACTGTTAATAATTACTGGTTTATTTTCAGTCATCAAATTTAAAGAAAATACCTTCTTTAAATACAGTTACTTGCTGTGTCTTTTATAATATGATCATCAAGTAACATAACTGTAAGATTGTTTTCCTCTTCTTGAACAGACTGCCTGATCCAAACCACTTGTGCTCCCGCCCTCCTGCCCAGATCCTTTTCCGGTCTCCACCCTCATCCTTCAATCGGCTCCCACAGAGACAACCTGCGGTGGTAAGAAAGTGTGTATCAGTCAACATTCCTGAAGCAATAAGGCAAGTCTAATTATATTGTCATAAAACATGGATCCAGCTGTAAGTGCTAAATGTAAGTGGATAGGGAAGCGCTCATTTTGATGTAGTGTCTTCAGAATTCTTGTGAAACACAAAAGGAAATAACATGGTAGTTTTTTCCATTTTGCAAAGCCCTAGTGCTCTGAATGGATAGTAGGCCTGGTTCTGCAGAGCTTGGCTTTGGTCACTTAGTCACCATCTGTCTAACTGTCTCTTTGGAACAAGCAGACCCATGGTAAACATAGTGCAGAGCAACACTAAATATTGAGGAAACAAAGGTTGTCTGAGTATGTGTGTGTGTGTGTGCCTGTGTGCACGTGTGTGTGTGTGTGTGTGTAAAATAAGACAGAAAGAATAGAAAATGGAACTGAAGAAAGTAAAACTTTTAGGAAATAAAGTTTCACCACTAAATTATGAGTCCTTTTACAGGAGTCCAAGACCAACTATAAAAATAACAACAACAAAAGCAAAACAAGCAAACAACAAATAAATAAAAAACCACACATGAGCTGCAAGAAGCCACATTACATGGATGAACCTTGATTTCCTAGGCCAAAAAATAAGCGATCTGTAGTAGATTAGCAAAACTTCCCCCTTGCTGCATGTGAAAATCTTCTAAAACAGGACTTCCCCTGCCCCTGCCCCAGAGTACTGGGGACTGAACCAGGGATCTTCAAACTGAGCTATACCCTTAACTTCCTTTCTCTCTCCTTCCCTCACCCTCTTCCTCCCCTTTACCCCCTTCTTTCCCCCCTCTCTTTCTCTTTTTCTCTTTCTTTTTTTCTGAGACAGGGTCTTGAAAATTTGTTAAATTGCCCAGACTGAGCTTCAACTTGTGGTCCTATTGCCTCAGCCTCCTGAGTGCTGATATTAAAAATCACACCGATTAAGCCCCATCCCAGTCCAGTGAAACACTGTAAGTCTGGGCACCCCACCTCAGTATTAAGAAATTCTCAGATGATTTACCTTCTGCCTGGACTCAGCCTGGGCTCAAGGACTCATGATGTTCATTGTGAGTGTGAATTCATTTGATGCATTATTGGAGACCCTGATGTCATTTCCCTTTCTCTGAAGCCCAGATTCAGCATCTTCATTACTCCAGGCCTCCCTCCCGAGTGACACAGTTTGCAAGGAACTCATCTTTCTCTTAGTGTACAAGAGCACATGAAAAAGCATGCAATTTGGGATGTTTAATTATTATTACTTGTACCGACGCTGAGCCATTTCAGCTGTGATTGCTCAAGCATTCAATTGCAGTTGATTAAGGAAGGTGTACCATCTAAAATACTATCTTTTTAAGCCATTATTTTTAGTCTAAAATGTGTTACCAGCTTGCTGCAAACCATGCGTAGAGTAGCTGTGACCTCAGTACCTACTGATAGGCTCCTTTCTTTGCCTTTTTCCACCTTTTTATTGGTAATACAGATTAATGAGTTTAATTTGGCAAATTAGTACATCCACATCACATAGTTTGATCATTTTCACTCAACCGTCACCCTTTTTTCTCACCCTTCTTCCTGCTTTCATATTGAGGTGGGGACTGTACATAACATATTTTAATCATGCTCATCTTCCCATTACTCACCCTTATCTTCTGCCCTCTCACCCTTATTCTTTTTCACTTTTCTAATAATTGTCTTCTTTTCACCTTCTTGTCATCTTTTTTAGATTCTGCATATTAGGAAAAGAATGTAATATTTGACTTCCTGAGTCTTCTTTATTTTACTAAGCATGATGATTGCCAGATCCACACATTTTCATGTAAATGACAGAATTTTGTTCTTCTCTATAACAGAATAATACTGCGATACCACATTTTCTTTAGCTATCCATTTCTTCATAGGCACATAGCCTAGTTCCATATCTTGGCTATTGTGTGACTCATGTGCTACAATAAACAGGGTTATACAGGTATCATCTATGGTAAACTATCTTTAATTGACTTGGGTATATCAAATGCTGGACTAAACAGTAGTTCGTAGTTTGTGAGGACCATCCACACTGACTTCCATGTGTCTGTACTAATTTACATTCACACCAGCAATGTAGAAAGGTTCCTCTTTCCCTGTTGTCTTGTCAGCATTTATGTTTTCTGTTGTTTTTGATAACAGCTCCCTCCCTGGTGTGAGATTGCTGCTGAACATGGTTTTGATTTCTCTCATGGTTTAATCTGTTAAACAGTTTTTCATATATTTATTGACTATTTGTACTTTTAAAAGATGTGTTGGTTCATTTTATTTGCTCAGTGGTTGACTGCACTATCTTTGCTGTTAAGTTTTTTGAGTTCCTTTTATATTCTAAGTATTAAAACTACATCCATTAAAACTATGTCCAGAGAGTAGTTGGTAAAGATTTTTTCCCATTCTGTATGCTCTCTTCATTCTTTGTTTTCTTGCTGTGCAAGGAATTTTTTTGGATGAAAATGAAAATTATACTTTTTTTATAGACAATATGCAAGCTCCTGAACAATTTTAAAATAAAATAGCATGATCCAGCAAAACCATGAGTATATACATATATAGAGAAAGACAGAGAGAATGAAATATTATTCAGCTACTATTTTCCTTTTCTTTTTTTACTAGTACATACTTGTAGTACATAATTTCTGCATTCTTTATTTGATGTTGGTTCCATTTTCTTGTTATTAGAATCCTCTTGAGAAAGTCTTTGCCTGTGTGTATAGTTTCCAATTGTTCCCCAATTGTGATAAAATTCAGCTGTAAATCCATCTTGTCTTTTCTCTTTGTTGGGAAATTATTACTTATTGCTTATTATCAATCTGCTTAGGTGTTTCATATCCTCTGCATTCCATTTTGGTAGGTTTTGTCTAGAAATTTAACAATTTAATCTAGATTCTCCAGCCTATTAGTACATAGGTTTTCAAGGTAGTCCCCAGTAATCCTCTGGAGGTCAATGGTGTCTGTGCCAATACCTGTTTTGTCTCTAATTGTATTGATTTGAATGTACTTTCTGTTTAGCTTCATTAGTTTGTCTCAGGGCTTAAAAACCTTTATTTATCTTTTAAAAGAATGCTCTTTTTCTTTTATTTACCTTGTTTCTCTTCTAGCTTTTTTCTTACTAATTTCACCTGTGAATTTATTATTTTTTTTATGTTGAACTGGGTTTTGGTTTGTTCTTGTTTTTCTAAGATCTTGAAGAAAACAATTAGGTAATCTATTATTTAGCTTTTACTCACGTTTTCAATGTAGGCAACTACAGCCATAAAATTTCCTCTTAGAACTGCCTTTGCTATATCCCAGAGATTCTGAGATGTAGTAATTCCATTTTCATTTGATTCTAGAAATTTTTCGAATTCCCCCAATTTCTGCAATTACTTGCTGATTGGTCCAAAGTGAACTGTTTGATCTGTATGGGTCTGTACAGTTTCTGTTGTTTTCTGTTTGATTTCTTGTTTCACTTTTGTATGTTACAATGCAAGAATTTATGTCAAGTTGTTTTATTCATTGAGGCTTGCTTTATGTGCTAAAATATGATCCATTTTGGCCTTTAGTGTTTCTGTGAGAAGTCTGATAGATCTGCCTCATGTTTGACTTGGTGTTTCTGCCCTAAAGCTTTCAATATTCTGTACTTGCTCTGTATGCTTGCCATTTTAACTCTAATGTGATGTGGGCAGCTTGTTTTCTGATTATGCCTGTTTGCTGTTCTAAATGCTTCCTATACTGTGATGTCAATATCTTTGTCAAGATTTGATAAATTTTCTTTCATTGTTTTATTTATTTCTATGCCATTAGTTTGTATCATGTTTCTTTCCTCTATACCAGTAGATTCATTAAGTTTGGTCTTTTACTTATATCTAGAATTCTTGGATTATTTTTCCTTTACCTTTTTGTTTATTAATTTCTTCACATACTAAACCTTCAACTTATTTTCACTCCTGAAATTCTGTCTTCTATACAGTTTTACTTACTGGTGAGAATTTTCTATTGAGTTTTCATTTGATCTGTGCTTTTCAGTTCTATAATTGCTTTGTTTTTGCAGAAGCTCTCTTTGTGGAATTGTTTCTTCATATTCTGCATTGCTTTCCTTAATTCACTCAACTCAATATTTGTATCATTTTTGAAGCCATTAGTCTTTCCATCTTGTTTTTCTATTATTGGTTCCTGACTGCCATGAGGAAAGCACACTCCACTGCGTCATACTTTGGATATATAGTCTTCAGCCTCTTTACAAGTCTAAAAGGATTGGAGTCAGCTAACTATGTACTGAATCCTCTGAAACTGTGAGCCATAGTAAATCTTTCCTCTTCTAAGTGAGTATTCTGAGGTATTTTGGTGCTGTGAAGAAAAAGCTAACACTTCAATTCTTTAAACCCAGTAAGTCAATATTTAATGACAATATTTTTATAGTCTCCATTTTTCCTCTTCTGGCCACCAAAGACAATCTGAATGCTTAGAAGAGATTCTCACACCTACATACAATCATGACATTCATGTAAAGACTTTTGGGTGTCATATCAATCTTTCTCTCCTATCTCAGTTGGCCTGTGTAATCTAAGTTCATAGCAAAAAAGTTAAGAATACATTTTTGCTGAATCTGGATGGTGGGCACAGATTTTAATCATCACTGGTATTGCTGTGTGCTCTGCTTTTGCCAAACTTCTGTTAGTTGCCTCACTCTGCTGATTCAGGTGGTAAAGGGATGATTCTTCCGAAACTCTCATAAAGTAGTTCACCCTAGCCAGTCAATAAAGTAATTTACCCCAGCCAGTCAATAAATTAATTCACCCTAGCCAGTTGAACATTGGAGATCTCCTATCAGAGAGACTATCAGATTTGTTTCCCTGGAAAGCTGAACTAGAGTTGCTGTCTAGGTCATATATATATTTGAGTGTATTATTAACCATATTTTATTGCATGTCCCAAAAATAATAAAAACATAGGAAGTTTTTTAACCAACTGAAAAGAATGTCAGGTTCTTGGGCTGAGAGAAAATCATGACAGATAGGAGACAGAAATTTCTGAAGATGACTTATGTCTATGGCTTTTTGGTCAAGAATCAAGGGTGAAGGTCCAAGTGCAGTATTCTCTGAGTTTCCCAGGTGAGGGCATGGAACTAGGTTCCATCTATACCTGGATGGAAGGTGTATCTCCAGTTGCAGAACCCAGGATTGGGAACCACAGCTGTCCCATATCCTAACAGGGCATATCACCCCATTGTTGCCTCATGTGGGGGCTGGTGTGTGGCATCTGGGTGAATGCATGGAAGAAGGAGATCTGAGGAACCTATTTCCCTCTCCAGGTGGTCAGCTCTATGTGTAGGGATCTGCCATTGCATACAACATAGTCCTTCCAATGAAGTAACAAACATTTGGGTTGTTACCAGTAGTGTCAAACTGACAAATAACAACCAACATAGTAATGAAGGCAAGGAACAAAAGGTGTTGGCTTCAAAAATAATATATTGAAGGTTGATCTGTTGACAGTCTGTCTGAGTGGCCTGATGTGAAGATGCCTGAAGATCCAAGTTAGTCTCACACTGTCTTGTGTCTCCCTAAAGAATCTGTCAGTGAGTGTTGCAGTAATTTCCCTATCCCCATAAAGACCAGATCCAAAAAATACCTACAGTTGCCTTCCATCCCACCCTAACCCTTATTATCTGAGCAGAAGAGATGAATAAGGGAATACAAACAAACCATGTATTTTTGTTAGAAGATCATGTTTGCCTCTGAGCCTCCATGGAGCTCCAGAAATAATCATTGATAAGCTAGTTTCAATTTCTGTTTCCATGCATTCTCTTTGACAATCACGTGTTCCCCTTCTCCTTGCTGTGTAAGGGATAGAGCTCAGCTTCAGCTTATCTTGCCCATTTTTGAGATCCATTCTTTGAGTACAGACTCCCCTTTAACCACTTTAATAAACTTCAGTGTGTGCATTTGTTTCCATTAATCAGTTCGTTGCTAGTTTATTTCATTGATTAAAATTGTTTAACTTTCAAGAGGAAATGCATAGTTGAAAACCTTCCTGCACAGTATAGAGATCAAAACATAAAAAAGTGTTCTAATGCTTGGACAGGTGGGTAGGAGGTTACAGCCAAGTGCAACAGTGGGAAAAGAAAACCATCTATTATTGCAGCATGCCCCCTCATTTTGATTTCACTCAAACTCAACAGTAGGTAGTGGAATTGGAGATTAAACAGAAACAAAATAGGCTGCTTTTCTCCCATCTCTGCCCTCACCAGCTCCATATACTTCCAGAGAGACATTTTGACATAGTCAGAAATTCCCAAACTAATGACACAGGTCTAGTTGTTTGTTTAGAAAAATGTTTTGGCTATAACTAAAAATCAGTAAAATATAAATGATATATTGTCTATATTTTAAGAACAAAGGTCATGTTATCCTTTTACAGATTCACATACATGGGGTTTCTGCTTGAACTAACCAATTTTATATCTGTGTATTTCCCCCCAAGCTGAATATCTTTTCTCAAACTGATACCACCTTCTTTATTCATGGAATCTATTCTAAAATACACTGATAAATCGAATAATAAATTTAACAGATTTTTTTGCTGAGTGCAGATCAGGAATTTTTCATTGTGTTCTTTGTCCATAAAATATATTATATTACAAATCTAAATTGAAATGTATGTATTACAAAATCCTGAAAACTTTCCTCTGATTTTATCCTACATCCCATGTACATTTATATTTATTTATCTTACTCTGTTATACTGTACATTTTGTATATTTGTGTTTGCCTTTCTTATACAAATGTTTTACTATGTAACAGATCAAACAGAAAACTCAAGGAAATTTTATACCAAACATATACATACCCTGTACAATACAATTTTTATTTTATTATGTTTGTTACATATGTATTCATTAACTCATTTCCAGCCATCATTGTTTCACAGTCTTTGCTGCTGCATAAAAGGCTACCAATATGAAAAACAACAAAAAAAACCCTCACCATGCATAGGCATTGGCTTATGTACTAAAAACAGGTGCTATGAAAGACATAAAATATAAACACATAAGAAGAGTTTTCTATTTGCCCCAACAAATGTTTTCAATGGACAATGTGTACAGCTTTCAAATAGTATCCTTTTTCAATGTAATGTTTGATAATATTTATTAACAGGCAATTTTATGTCTTTTGGATTAAAAAAAGCCCAAATGGAAATTATTATGAGCCACTGCCTGGCAATCAGTGTACTAAGAACAATAATGATCATTATTTATTATTGTTCTGCATAATGCCTTCTTATTTCTGTAGAAAGTTCCTCATTCTAAGTTTTCTTTCAAAGGTTCACTGCAAATAAAAAAGTATGTATTTGATAAAATATTAACATGGTTCCAAAGCCAGATATGCAGAAATCTAGCCTCTATTATCCATATTGTTTTTCTACTTCCTTCTACACAGATAAATCTTACACTAATTTGTTTCACAGTTTTTCTTTAATAGGGATAGTCACACATTCTTCTAGACCCTCTAGTTATCTCTGCTCTTCCCTGGCCATAATCAGGAGCTGCTGATAAGAGCAGCACTGACTAGATGTTCAGCTAACCCACCCATTACTGCCCATTGAATCTTTCCCATGTGGAAGACATGGTTTAAAATAGCCTGTTTTGGACTTACCTTAGAATCTCCCACACACATTCACAGTCAGTATGTAGGAAAACAGGTCTTTCTTTCACTACCTAGAATCATGAAGATTTTTCAGTATTAAATAAGGAGAGAATTTTGTGCAACAAAACCTAACGTCTTGACAACTTAGCAACTAGCTGCATGCCTTTATTACATGGTGATAAACTTGGCCAAGAAGATTTCAAATACCTCTTTACTTCTTGTTGCCAAGATCAGCCAGTGGCTAAGGAACAGCAGCCATTAGTTTAGCAAAAATCAGAATGGAGCCAATGTAAAAGCAGAATGGGTGACAATCAAATTGCGTTGTGTGTTTCCAAAGACGTATAGATGGGGCCTCAGATTTCCCATTTACATGCACAGCACCAGTGGAGGCAAATCTCCCCCTATGAGTGGTTGTGCCATGGTCATAGTTAAAGACTTCCAAGAACAGGCAGAGAGAGCCAGCAGATCCGCCCCAGCCTGCCAGGCACCACCCATGAAAGGCCCTTCCCTCTGTGTGGCTAGTGCGGGCAAAGAGAGCCAGAAGGTCCACCCGCCTCTGGCTGCCAGGCTCTGCCACTGGAAGGCCATTTCTTCACGTGCCCAGTGTGGGCCAAGAGAGACAGACAGATCCACCTCTGCCTGCCATGCACCACCACCAGAAGGCCATGTCCTGTAGGTGGCCAGTGTGGGCAGAAGAACCAACGGATCTTCACCTTCAAGGAACTGCCACCAGAAGGCTCCTTCAAGCAGGCAGCCAGCAGGAGCAGGGACACACAGCCAGGGAAGCCCTATTCACCTGTAGCCCACCATTAGAGAGAGGCCTTTGGTTCCCTCGGGCAGCCATCACTCACTAGCAGAATCAGACAAACACACCCCTGTGTGTCTGCCACCACCACAGAAGTCCCAGTGTAGACAGGCAGGCTGAGAGAAGCCACACCTCCATGATCACATCAGGGGAGCCCCAGTGTAGCTGCACAGTTCTGGAGAAGCCCACTCCATGCCCTGCTAGGTGCCTGTCTCATCCCCCTACACTGCATAGGGGCAGCCAACCTGGGAAGTGCCTGGGGCCCCACAACCAACTTTTTATATGATAATTTCATGCAGTGGAAAGCTCCCCACCTATGAAGTAGAATAATCTCAAGGGGCTCCTGCAGATAAATGAATGCAACTGGAGATCATGTCCATGGGCAAAACAGTTTGAATTCATACACATGAACCCTAACATAAGAAACAAGAATGACTTAATAAGATCCAAAAGCAAGATAGTTCATGTAAGAACAATAGGGGAGGAAACACCTGGGAGGGAAAGGTGGAAACTACTGTTAATGTCTTATAGTCTTGTCTTGAACTCTTGCATTGTTTACACAGTTTTGTAAGGTTTGGCTTTGTTCCATCTTGTTTTGGTAGATTTTATGCTGTCAGATGGCAGGGGCAGCTATTCTGAATATAATGGGATATGTTATGGCAATCATGGTTTCTTATTACATTGCTTTGAAGTCTTATAATGCTTTCATTCATTTGATTGGTTTTATTCTGTTTGGTTTGATTTTATTGTGTATGATGGTATAACAGCTATATTGAAGAAAATGAGACATTATGGTAGCCATTGCTGATTTCCTATCATCTTGTTTTGAAGTCCTACTATGATTTTCTTCTTCTTTTTTGATTGGTTCTATCCTGTTGTGTTTTGTTTGATTTTATGTCTGATGGTATAGGCAACTTTTTTGAGGAAAATGAGATATTATATATTAGCTATTGTTCATTTCCTGTTATTTGGTTTTGAAGCCCTGTAATGCTTTCATTCTTTTGAATGGTTTTATACTATTTTTTTATGTTTGATATTATTGTGTGTGAAGGTATGCTTAACTATTTTGAAGAAAAGAGACATTAGGTAGCCACTGTTGATGTCCTGTTGTCTTGTTGTGAAGCATTGTGTTGCTTGCATTGTTCTGTTCTGATTTGCTTTGTTCTGTTCTCTTTTGTTTTATTCTCTTTAAAATAAAAAAAAATTAAAAAAGATTTCCAGGAGAGGCTACTGAATGCAAGTCACATCTATTGACACAGAAAGGCCAATATTCAAGGACTACTATTCCTTCAGTTCAATTTAATGAAATTTTCCTGATTTACCATAAACAAAGATGAAATAATTGTCACTTGTATGATGACCAAGTGTCACATGAATGACCCAGCCATGCCAATTCCCCCTGCTGTGGGGTCAAGGTGACACAAGCCAACTTCTAATTCTACAATGTGTAAAAGTAAATACCTCTCCACACATCCCTACTTTTTAATGAATTTGTGTATGATAAACTGCACAACTTCCTTTGCTTCAGGCCTTGTGGGCTGTGCAAATTATGTTGGTTCTGCATCTTTTAACATCTGTACAAATACAGTGCTGTGGCATGGTGTGGTCTCCACTGGTTCCAGACTCTTCCTGTTCCATTCAAAGAACTGGATGGGACAATAAGTGACTTAAATATCCAATGTTTATTTAAAGTAAAAGAATAAAGGAAAGAAGTGAAGTGCAAGAAGAATTAAGAAAAGTGAAGACACACACCACGTGGAGGATGGGCCACTTCAAGAACGAGAGGACCACAGAAGCTGTCAATTCAATGGTCACCATCTTTTATATCCTCTTCTAATGCCATTTGCAAGACAGCAAAATTGCTCTGTGCTGTGACTTGACAGCTCCCTCTGTCAAACCCTTTTGTCCATTCTCCTTGGCCTGCCCTAATCTCTTACCTCAACAGAATATCTACCTTTTCTTACTATCACCTCAAATATACTTAAAGTAATTGTGGTGTCAGTACACTTACTGAGAGAGTATTCAGTGGTTAGGAAAAGATGATGTTACACAAACTACCCAAAAGTCCTCTAAAAACTACAAAACCTATTTGTGTCATGTTCAGCTTGCATATTCAGTTTCCCCAGGTTAAAATGCAATATATCAAGGGCTGCTCTTCCTGTAAATAAATGTCAAGCAATGTGTTTGGGCCCCATAGATCCTTAGGACAGAACAGATTAGAAGTCTTGTAAAGAAAAAGTTGCTTTCACTATAAGGCTTCAGGATACATAAAAAAGAGAACTTCCCTTTGGAAGTGTCTTCTGCTCTGTACACCAACAGATTAAGGAAGAAAGCTGTTTACTTCTAATATATATTCATAAGGAAAATTATTCTTGTTGGTCTAGTTGCTGAGAGGCGTGCAAAGCAGCATGAATCACCCATGGTCAACAAGTACAGGGATGTGTGGTGGTGACCTGATGCTCCTGGCTTAAGACACACAGTTGAAAGGAAAGAAGGTGGGGTTGGGCAGGCAGCGGAGCATATGCTCTATTAAACTGATACGCAGTTACTGCATGAATATTTTTGGAGGCAGCAACTACAATAGATTGTTGTTATATTTAATAATGAAAATGCGATATCGGTACTGGTGTGTTGCCCTTCAAAACATGGGATTCAGGTGTTCAGTGAGCCTCAGAGCCTTTTCATAGTGCAGCAACGCCTCATTCGTGTTCCCTTTCAGTTTCTGCACCAGCCCAAGGAGGCTGACGCTTTCCACAACGCGAACGTTCTGTTGAACTCGTCTGTTAGCCAGTTTCTCCAATGCATTTAGAAGTCTATCCCTGGAAAAGGATGTTACCTCTATTTTGAGACCTTTTAAATAGTGGGTGATTGCCTTATCTTCTGATTTCCTGTGGAACTCTTGGAAGCGACCATAACGGAAATGAATCTCTTGCTGTAAGTGATCAGTAATATTCTCCATGCGTAATACTTTCTGAAAATTTTCCTCTGCCTTTTCATATTGACCTATTTTTGTGTACACCTCAGCCAGGTTCACATAAGCCATCTGAAATGTGGGCCTGTCGGCTATAGTTGTTTGAAAAGCATCTATAGCCAATTGGGAAAATTTGTGAATAATTTCTCTGTTCCATTTATTGTTAGCCCCCTTTATTTGGAACATTTTCAGCTTGTAGCAAAGCCCAATCTGGTGATGCAGGTAAGCAGAGTTAGGTGTTGCCTGCAAGGCCTTCTTAAACAGCTCAAGAGCTTCATCTGCGAAGCCTTTTATTCTGTAAAACTTGCCTGCATAGCGATAGACATAGGTCTGACACGAACTGTTGTTGTTCAGGGCTTCTTTCATGTACTTTTCTCCTTCAGCTTCCTTTCCTATATTTTGAAGCTTCATTGCAAGGAGGACCTTGATATATGTGTCATCCGGATTTAGCCTCATGGCCTTCCTCAAGGGATCTAGGGACATTCCATTACTTGTGTCACAATCTTGGCGAAAGGTGACAATAGCATATCCAGCATTGAAGTCAGGGTTTTCAGGCTCTGCTTTAAGAGCCTTTTCAAAGCAGGCCTGAGCCCGCTTATAATTCTGTCCTCCACACTTCAGCAAGGCCCAACCTTCCTCACAGTCCATCTCAGGGTGCTCCAGCAGGTAGCGGAAGGGACTTGAAAACTTCTTGCAAACGTTCTCTATCTTGTCCAGGTACCTCTTGGCATCTGCCAACCTGCCCATGTGGTAATACACCCAGGCATAGTTGCCCCAGGTCACCAGGCTTCTCACATCTGACTGGTCAGTGTGTTCTTTCTGGATCAAGCTTTCAGCATCTTTCAGGTTCTGCAGAGCTTTGACATTCTGGCCTTTCAGGTGTTCCACATAGGCCTGGAGGTTGTACATTCCCACATTGTTCTTGCTGTCTAGATTCTCAATGTGTTCCAAGGCTCTGCCTTCTAAATCTAAAATTTCCCTGTCATCAATTACCAGTTCCCATGTAAAGTGACATTTCAGCTGGACCAGGCAATCCTTGACTTGGTGATCCTCAACATTCTCACTGTGAAAAAACATAAGGATTTGTAAAGTGATGAACAGCCAAAATCTTTTAAAAAAAATCCATCATTTTTAAAACAATTTTGGGACTACTTGAAAATTTCACATTTATACAGATTTCACTTAGAGTCCTTCAAAGTAATGTATATTGGACTGTGAATATAGGTTCTTAAATCCTCTATCAGTGAGCATTTGCATTGCCCAGCTACAATATCTGACAGTGATATTTGAAAGAAAGGAAGGTTTGATTCAGTTCATGGTTTGCAGGAATTTGATCAAAAGTAAATTGGATCCAGTACAGGCTCATAATGGCAGATGGCATGGCAGAGCAAAGCTATTTAGGTCAAGACAGCTGGGGAGCCTTGCAGGTGAACAACACCAGAAAGGAATGAGGAAGGAACCATTTATATTCCCCAAGGCCATGCTTCCATGTCCCGCCCAGAGAAATTCAGGTGCATGCCATACTCATTTACTAGGCATTTCTTGATCCAGTGAAGCTGACACTTTAGGATTAATGCTCAATCACATGGATTAATGACTCAAGAGGTACTTGCGGTACTTTCTAGGCAAGGGACCACTCCTGTTTTGAAAGGGAAATTAAAATTTTATTTTATTTTATTTTATTATTTTTTCCTTCTTCCTCAGTCTCCAAGTGGTGGGATTACAGGAGAGTGCTATTGTGCCCTGGATTACAGGAGAGTGCTATTGTGCCCCAGATTACAGGAGAGTGCTATCATGCCCCGCTATCACATAGATTTCACTGCATATTTTTTTTCCTATAGCTATGTTACTTAGCAGGGTTGTAGCACAGCTAGAATTGAAGTCAGTTTTCTGTTTCAGGAAGAAGCATTGTAGCTAGGTGTGGTGGCACACAGCTATAATCACAGTGCTCAGAAAGCTGAGGCAGGAGGTTTGAGGAAAGTTTCAGGCCAACCTGAGCTATATAATGACATCCATCCCACCCCACCTCTAGCTAAACAAAAAAAACAACAACCTGGATTTGAAGGCAGAGGCCCAATTCTTGTTTATTTTGTGAGGTTCTGGGAGCCACAAGTGGTAGGTGCCACTGTAATCCTGCCACTAACAGATGCCGAGGCAGGGGAATCACAAGTTCAATCCCACCCTGAGCAACTCAGTGACTTGGTGAAATCATGTCTCAAAATACAAGGAGGTGGAGGTGGGTAGTGGCAGGGACATAGCTCTGTTTTCAGGTCTTAGGTTCAATCTCATGGATGTTAGTCAAGGATTCTACCACCGAGCTCCACCCTAGCACTGTCTTACTGCTCTAACAAGTGTATTTCCTCATCCAGACATAGGCATTATCATCTTTCCCTTTTATAAGTTAGGCGTTAGGAAGATCATATTAGATAATATGTAATATGCTTTGAGATATGAAATGCTTTGCAAATTAATCCTATTCAACCTCTTCTACACATCAAATATATTTCCCTGTTGAACTTGAGTATTTCTATACCTTCACCTTTCACATGATTAATATATATGTTAACCCGATGGAGCCAGTGTACTTAAACTAAAAACTTAATCAAAGCCAAACAGTAACAGCCAAGATCTTCCTCCTTATCCATTCCTCTAGGCTTCAGGCCAGTTTTGGAAAGCTCCAGAAATGATAAAGGCTATAACCCTTATAAGTCAGTGAAAAACATTATGTAGTTTCTGTATCCCAGGCACATAACAAATCAAGAGCAAAGCAGGAAAAGGCATACTGTGTAAATTCTGAAAGTTAACCTTCCCTTACACTGACATGGATTGGTATAGGAGAGGTCCCTTGTAAGGAAAACAAAAGCTAATTAAATTTGCACTTTGAAACAGTCATAGCAGTCTAGATCAAAGGTTTCTCTGAGTAGCCTTGGTCATCCACTTGTTCAAATCTTTTGGTCTCCCTCATGGATTTAGAAAGTCAACATTTTGTTATAACATGCCATAGCCAGCAGGGGGTAGTGGTAGAAACCTGTGATCCCAGTTACCTAGGAGAATGGGCAGGACTGCAAGCTTGAGGCAAGCCAGCTGAGGGAATTTGATAAGAACCTGTCTTTAGAAAATACTGGTAAAGTGCTGGTGATGTTGCTCAGAGACATGACAAGGCCCTGGGTTCCATCCGTAGTCATGCAAATGAAAGGGGGGAAAATGCATGATGGCTACTAGGCGATCAAACAGATGGAAAGTATTCCTCATTGTAGTGGCTCCAAGAAGTTTGATAGTTTAAGCACTGTCTTCTCTAATACTGTACTTTCAATTCCAAAGGTCACAGGAACGCCATGAAATTTTACTTCTTTTTCTGCTACTATATTGCTTTGTGAATTTATCAAGTTTGCTACTGAGAGAGGCATCTTATTTTGAGAATGAGACAATCTGAGGACAGTGCTTTGGAAAGTTAAAGATAAGATAATGTTGGGAGAGGGGTCGGGCCTAGGGTACAGCTCAGTGACACAGCACCTGCTTGGCGAGCACAAGGTACTGACTTTGATTCCCACTACTGCCCCTCACCCCCTGCCACCAAAAGGGTAAGATAAAGATAATACCAAAGGAATGCATGTAAAATAAAATGTGACCCTCAAGTGAGTATGACAGATTCCAGTTTCAGTTTCATCTGTCCCTGTTTGATATAGCTGCACTTCTTCATTTTGGAAGTTAATCTGTGTCAGGGGTCAGAGTTTAGAAAAAAATAACTCATTACTTGATGGCATATACCCATTTGGGGGGCCTTCACCCCACAATGAACAGAATAACCAAAAACCCTAATCTCAGGTGGTCGTTGTAGTTTGTACCTATAATTTCAAGACTCAGGGAGGATTAGGTAGGAGTAGAGTTAGAGCCCAGCCTGGGTTTAAGAGACTTAGTGAACTCCATCTAAAACCAAATCCAAAACCATACAAACCAAACACAGCTGAGGATGGAGCTCCGTGCAATGGCCTTAGGGTTCACTCTCCAATGCCCAGCAGGCAGGAAAAGAAAACAAATTCCCCAAAACTTAGTCTCACAAAAGGGAGTCTTGCTCCATTTCTTGAGCCCTGCATGGTTTGGCTTGGCCTACCTTTCCCATCCAAGCAAACCGTATTATAGGTTCTGCAAACCAGACAACTCAGAGTTGTGATTAAGAACTCAGCAACAAAAAGATACAGAAAGAAGAGAAATTATACTTCTCACGAGTTCAGCTATTACTCTTATTTTACAGATAAGGAACCCTGGGGACATGAAAAGGCTTTTCCCAAAAATCTTTGTAGTGATGAGGTCAAAGTGAGGCATTTGAGATATCTAAAGAAAATGCAAAATATTTTTCCATTTAAGCCTTGCCACGTTAAATGACTAAAAAAAAATTTCCCCTAAAGTAGCCAGAGCTGGTTTGCTTTCTCCAGTCACCTTTATCCTTCAGTACTAAAATAGGCCTACTTTCCTTCTTGCTACTAATGAGCCGAGGCTCTGAGGAGCCCTTTTAGGATCCTGTGGGATCACAAACCAGTCAGAAGCTAGATCTTCAGCTTGTGGAAAGAGACGCTCTCAAAGACACAACACACCCAAGTAGGCACTGCATGGGAACGGACAAGAGAAGAGCGACTCTGGAGAACTAGGAACTCTGGCAAAGTGCAATGCGCTGACACCAAAATTAAAATTTTAAATAAAGCTTGCCAAGAATACCCTCCCAAACCAGGCAGACATGCCCAGACATGCCTGATTATAGGATATTTCTTTGTTTGTATAACTCATGCAGTGTACAACTGATGACCTTGCAATGTAACCCAAAATGTTTAACCTCCCTTAGCAATCCAAGATGTCACCCAGCCTTCCAATCATGATGCACCAAATCTACTTTTGTGCCTTCCTACTTGCTCTCCTCATAAAAGCCCCAGAACAAACTGAGCAGGGCTCTGACTCTTCGAAAGTGATCCCAGTCCAGCCCACCAGTGTAATACATGGCTTCCTAAACCTTCTCAGTGCCATTTTCCCCATGTTTGGTCTGTTTTTCCATAATAGTTTCAGGTCTCATTTATAAAATGGGGTTAATAATAGAACTCAATATATGGGGCTAGAAGGAGGAATAAATATATGTAAAGCACATGAGGTATAATAAATCATATGGAGGAGTTTTCTAATTCAATATTAATGCAAAAAAACAACAGATGAGTAAATAAAGAAAATATGGTATTTACACCCAATGAACTACTACTCTTGGTTAAAGAAAAATAAGGAGTTAAGATCTAAGGTGGCAGAGTGATAAGCAGCAAAGAAAGAGCCTCTCAGAGAGTTGCCATTCAGACACTGAACTACAGTAATGTGAGGAAGACAAAAGGGAGGAAAGTGGGTCCTCTGGACCCAAGAAGAACCTAAAGCAGGATTGAGGCCTAGTAAATGCCTACTAAATGCATATGGCATGCACCTGATTCTTCTCTGAGAGAAGAGAGAAACTTCAATGAAGAAGAAGGAGGTTTCACCATATGGCAGGAGCTGCTGAATCTTCAGACACACAGAGCTGGCTAGCTAAGCAGGAAGCCTCTTCAGAGAGATGCAGCAGTGCAGGGGGCAGTGTTCTTGGAGAGGAGCAAATGTGAAGGACTGCACTGGGATGAGAGACAGCATTTGGCCTGGAGCCATTTTGGAGATGGGTCAGCTAGAATCAGTCCTCAGAACTGCAGCTTGCTCTATCTAGTGGCTCCCAATAGGCTCACACTGCAGAAGGTACTCAGAAGGTGGTGAGCCAAAGGTGACTGACCTGGGCCACAATGTGCAGACTTGCTGCTGAGACTATCCACTACCCTGCCCAAAAGCTACTGCTGGCTTGCTGGGGCAGATCAGCATGGATCAGGACTCTGCTTCCACAGGTTATCTTCCAGTGAAAGCAGAGACAAACCTGCACAGACTTGGAAGTGGAATTTCTCTCTCTCTCTCTGTCTCTGTCTCTCTTTGAGACAAGGTCTTGCTATGCAGTTCAGGCTAGCTTTGAGCTCATTTTGTCATCCAGTCTGGTCTCACACTCATGTCAATTCTCCTGCCTCAGCCTCCTGAGTGCTGGGATTACAGGCGTGCACACCCAGTTTCTCATTTGTTTTTGTTTTGTACATTTTGTTTGCATTTTTTTCTCCCTCTTTCATTGTTTGATCTTTTTTTGTATGAAAGTGAATATGGCTTGTAGCCTCTTTGTGGTTGTGGTTCTGTTATGTTCTTCTTTTTATCTCTGCCTTCTCTCTTTCCCTCCAGTATTCCACACCAGTTTCTCAAAATTAGCATGATTCCCCTTTGTCCTCCAACCTTACTTCTGATTTCTGCTCCTTCCACACCTCTATTTTCTCTTTAACCCACTTTAAATTTAAACCCTGGAGGGCAAAATTAAAATACTGAGGACTTGTATGCTTGTTTTTCATTCTGTTATATAATCACAAATCTTGTTCATATGGTTAAAAGTGGCAAATTAATGGTTAGCTCAGTCTATCACTTTCTAGTCTGCATTTGTGTGTACTGGCATCACTATGGACAAACAACACAGTTGTGCTAAACAGCTGTTCACCCTGATATTTCAAGACTGTGATTATCTACAGGTTACAGAAACTACTGTGGCATAGTGCCAAAGAACAAGGGATAGGGCCACACAAAAGCAACTTCTCATCCCCAACAAATTGAAGAGGTACAAGAGTCTTCTAACAGACTGAAAATCCACAAACCAGCCAACCACACCTGGAAGATACCTTGGAGAAGTAGTCATTACCTAAGGGCCCTAGATACTAGCAATAAAGCAACTCATTGTAAGCAATTTGTAAGCATCACCCCAGGAACTAAACTAGAAAAAGAAAAGAAAATGGCAAGAAAATTAAACATGATGCAACCCCAGCCATCCAGTTCAGCAAAGGTGAACCAGGGGGCAGTGAGGTGGGACAATCTGAAAGCCTCTTACCTGGCCTCTCTGAAGTGGTAACAACAAAGCAATTGAATGGTGCTCTTGAAAAAATCAATTCAGAAATAATCTCTCAGATAACTGCAGAGATGGTATCCAAAACAAAAACCATGCTTAGTGATGCTAGAGCAGAAATAGACAAAAAATAAATGAGCTCAGGAACATTATGGAAGTCATCAATGCTCAGCATACAAAAGCTATGGAATTCATAAGGCAGATTCAAGAATATGTCCAGGAGGATAAAGATTCCGCTGAAAGTATTTGAAGCAGATTAAGCCAATGTGAGGACAGGATCTCTGGTACAGGAGACAGACTTTCTGTTGGCGATCATGAAAAGAATGATTTCTCAAAACTAGCAAGAGACCATGACCAATCAATACAGCATCTAACAGATGAGACAACTTAAGAATAACTTAAGGTTGATTGGAGTCAACCAAAGAACAGGAGATAACTCAAGGGATATTAAAAATTAGTTCACAGTCCAGTGCTTGGAGCAGTATAGGGAGGAGCTGCACTGGCTCCAGGGCTTGGCACGGACCCATCTCATTTCCCTTCCATGCTAAGCCCACTTGAGCTGCAGCCATGTCCAGGGATGAGATGACTTTTGATCCTACTATTAGCAAGAAGAAGAAGGAGGAGGAGGAGGAGCAGGATGAGGAGGAGGAGGAGGAGGACAAAGACAAGGAGGATGAGGAAGAGGAGGACAAGGAGAAGAAGAGGAAGAAGGAGGAGAAGGAGGAGGATGAGGAAGAGGAGGAGGAGGAGGAGGAGAAGCCCTTTGTGTTAGATGAGGAAGGGGATCCCAGACTGAGGAAACCCAGCCCTCAGAAACAAAAGAAGTAGAGCCAGGACTAACCAAAGACAGATGTAGAATCTGATGAAGAGGACAGTAGGGAGAAAGATGCTTCTGATGATCTCGATGACTTGAATTTCTTTAATCAAAAGAAAAAGAAGAAAAAAAAACCAAAAAAGACATTTGATGTTGATGAAGCAGAAGAGGGTATAAAGTGTCTTAAGGTTGATTGTGACATCCAAGACCCAGCTGAACTGAAGGGTGACCTTGATATTATGCTTGGCAATAAAAAGAAGAAAAAGAAGAGTGTCAAGTGCCAAGATGAGGATAAAGTACTAGAAAAAGATGATGCTTTGAAAGTTGAAGACAGCAAAAAAGATGATGGGATTTCATTCAGTAACCAGACAAGCCCTGCTTGGGCAGGCTCAGAGGAAGACTACACACATGAAGAGCTACTGAATTGAGCATTCAACATCATGAGGGAAAAGAATCCAGATATGTTTGCAGGAAGGAAAACATAATTTGTCACAAAACCTCCACAAGTCATCTGAGGAGCAACCAAGAAAACTTCTCTTGTCAGCTTTACAGATACCTGTAAACTATTACATGGTCAGCTCAAACATCTTCTTGTGTTTTTATTGGCAGAATTGGGTACAAATGCTTCTATAGATGGTAATAATCAACTTGTAATCAAAGGCAGATTTCAAAAGAAATAGATGGAAAGTGTCTTAAGAAGATATATAAAGGAATATGTCACTTGTCATGCATGCTGATCACTGGACACCGTGCTGCAGCAGGACACCTGGCTTTATTTCTTACAGTGTGGAACTTGTCATTCTCTATGCTCTGTTGCCGGTATCAACACTGGCTTCCAGGATGTCACTGGCAAGCAAGCACAGCTCCGTGGCAAAGCTAACCAATTTGTTAATGATCACTGATTTTGCAAAGTGTGTTCTGAGGAAGTAGCTGGACAGGTTTACTATCAGAGCAGATAACCACTGTATAAAAAACAAGATAGAAAAGCTGCCGAGGACTTTGGTGAGTGGTTAATCTGAAATCCTTGCCAGTGCTCAAACCATTGATGTATTTATTGCCTACTTTACCAACTATCAGAGAAACATGATGGGGTAAGGAGGGTTTTTTAAAAATCGTTCATAGACTTATGTAAAATGCAAGATAAATTAAAGTTGTTGTAACAGTTAGACTCTTTCAATTTGGTTTGTCTCTCAGTTTTCTTTTTTAAATGTGCTTAGTGAATTCAGCACCAAGCAAGTTTGTGCCTGTGCTCTGGCAATGTCACTGTGCCTTGGTCCTGAGACACTCAATTTACCAAGATGCACTTCATTTGGGCAGCCACTTCTCCTTCATAGCTTCTGTTGAGATATGTGGCTAACACAGACCCGAAAGGGCTGCAGGATGAGGCCTGGCATGACTGCCTCTCTGTACACTCCGTGGAATGACTATGTATATTTGATTTTTCTTATGTGAGGATTGTTGTTACTACCTCTCCTCTAAGTCCTGCTCCAGCTCTTACCACATGAGAGAAATACAAGGTGCTAGGTCCCCTTCTGCCCTTAGGCTTTTCCTCCTTATTGGCCTCTTACTGTGTCTACTAAGTGGCACACTATTTAGGCATCTATCTGTGTTGGTAAGGATGTGGCATAGGGTGTCTGGTACACAGAACTCTTCTGAAAGTCTAAATGATGACACTGGAGACAGCTTCTTTTTCCCTAATCTTGTGTTTTAGATTGAAAAGGGCCAACCACAAATGCTTTTCTATTTTCTATAGTAAAGTAACTTTGCATGTGACTGGAAACCCAAGAGATGCAATTGTGATGTTTTTGGTGCCACCAGGTCTGTCTTCTGATGATTTGTCTAGAAGGGCATTCTTCAATGGACCCAGGGGAGAAGGGTGTCTTGTGGGTCTGTGCTCTGATCTACCTTGTGTACACCTGCTTGGGATAAGGTGTACACAGTGCTTCTCCCTTTCTTGGTGCCAGATTGTTCATACTAAGTAAGTAGCAGTTGCTCAGCCCTGAATGTCTTGATCTCATTGTTTTTTTTAATCACTGTGACCTTTAATTTTAAAACATAGGCCAGTGTTGTCAAGTAGCGTTGCTGCGAAGAGGTGGGGGGAGTCGTCTCAGTTGAGGGATTCCTGCGAAGATCCCATACTGACTGAGTTGCTGCCATGGCCATGATCAGCCTGGCTGCTGTTTATGTCTCTGTCTTCCTTATCTTGCATCCACACCCACATGATTCCCAATGTTGGATATTACTGTGTGAATAAAGCAAGGATCAGTGCCTCTTGTGTAACTAGCAAAAAAAAAAAAAAGTCATTCACAGACATCATGGAAGAAAACTCTCCAGGTAGAATTTCACATGAAGATAAGTGATGCACACAGAGTTCCAATTAACCATGACAAAAAAACCAAAACAACAACATCAACAAAACCCTACAGTCAGGCATAACATAGTCAAGATTTCAAAAATTCAATACAAGAATAGAATCTTAAAAGCTATTAAGGAAAAGAAACAAACCAGCTATGAACGAAAGCCTATCAGAATCACAGCTGACTTTTCAGCACAGACTCCCAAGTCAAGGAGAGCTTGAAGTGAAGTACTTCAACTTCTAAAGGAAAACAATCTTCAGCCCAGACTGATGTCAGAACTATCTTTCAAAATTGATGGGAAAATTAGATATTTCCATGACAAAGAACATCTGAGGAAGTTTAAAACCACCAAACCAGCACTACAAAATGTTTTCAAGGGATTCTAGAGAAAGATAATAAGGACTACAAATCCATGAACCCCAAAAGAAGAAAGAGGCAAGGCAAACAATTAAACAGAGGGAGGGGGAAAAGGAGGGGGAGCCAAGAACAAGAAAAAAAACATGACATTATGATTTATAATCATCAGTCTTAATGGTCTCAATTCACCAATTGAAAGACACACACTGGCAGAATGGACCAATTAGCAAGGTCCAACACTATGCTGAATATAAGAAACATATTTAACTCAAAAAGAAATTCATAGACTGAAAGTCAGAGGATGGAAAACAATACTCCATGTGACAAGAACACAGAGAAAAGCAGGGGTAGCTATTCTAATTGTAGACACAGTGCCAAGAATGATAATGAAAGTCATAACATCCTTGTAAAGGAAACAATTCAAGAGGAACAGACAGCAATCAAAAATATATATGCAATAAATACCAGGGCACCCATTTATATAAATTAAATATTAACAGGCATGAAATATCACATAAACCCTAATACAATGGTATTGGGGGATCTCAATACCCCACTGTCACAAAAAGAAAGATAAGTTAGAACAAAATAACCAACAATGAAATATCAAAACTGAACCAAACTCTTGAACAAATGGTCTTGTTCTACAGAGTTTTCCACCCCCACAACATCGGAATACATATCCTTATCAGCTGCACATGGGACTTTCTCCAAACTAGCCCACATATTATCTCATAGAGCATACATAAGTAAATGCAAAGAAATGGAAATTATCTCATGCATATTATAAGACCATAGTGTAATGAAATTGGAAATCCATGGAAAAAGAAACCACAAGAGCTTCATAAACACCTGGAGATTAAATAGCACCATCCTGAACAACCAATGGGTCACAGATAAAACTAAAGAAGAAATGAGACAATTTTTACAGTTGAAAAGATAATGATAATGCAACATACTGGAACTTATGGGACACAATGGAAGCAGTCCTAAGAGGAAATTTACAGCAGTAAATGCCCACATCAGGAAAACAGAAAAGCACATATAAACAACTTAATGCTGAACCTCATACATCTAGAAAAAGAACAACTCAAGTCCAAAGCTTATACAAGGAAGGAAGTTATAAAGATCAGAGCAGAAATTAATTCATTAGAGACTAAAAAAAAATACAAAGAATAAATAAATTAAAGAGTTGATTCTTTGAAAGATTAAATAAAACTAGAGCAGCCCCAGAGCTCCGACAATGGAGGGACTCAAGGTGCAGCACAGAAAGGCAATTTGCCCACCCTCTTAGTAAGTGCCCCTGGCATGAGACAGGAGAAGAATCACTCAGCAGCTCCCATGAGCCTATTGGCAAGCAGGCTAAGAATCAACGCCACCCCCCTGCCATTAGCAAGTGAGAGCCAGAGATCTAGACATCTCTTGAGAGGCTGACCATATGCAAGGTAGTAAATAGGGGCGATTTCCTTCTACCATCTCTTTGAAGGCAAATATTGTCATCACTGTTTTGCTTTGTTCTGATTCATGGTATTGCTCTATTCAATGTTCTGTTTTGATAAGTTGTAGGATGTGCTGTATTTCCCTTGATTTGGCTATACCTGATTGAAAGAACAACTGTTATGAAGATAACACAATATACTATGGTACCTATTACTGTTATGCCAGTAACCTGTTGAGAGTTTCTGTACTAATTTCACTGTACTGTCTCAGTTGGTTTTCACTGCACTGTCTCAGTTCTGTCTTGTTCTGTTGTATTTTGCTACCTTCAAAATAATAAAAAAGTTAAAATAAATAAATAAAAAATAAAAAGTAAATAACAACAAAATAGATCAGTAAGGTACTGAGCAAGCTGAAACACAGTATAGCTAAACAGATAATGAACTTGAAAAGCAAAAGGAGGAAAAGAAAGCGCTCTAAAGAATATAACTGCATGTATGTTTAAGTGTGTAGGACTGATAACCATGTTACTAAGTTTTTCTTGGATCATTGAACAGAACTGTTTGCAGCCTCACTATTTGAATGTTTACCTTGTATGCTTTAATTTTGTAACTTGAACAACTATATCTAGAAGACAATATGTAATTTATCAACTAGTGATTTCTTACTGTTTATTTTTTTCTTTTTCTTTGAAATTCTGTATTGTTTCTTCCCTTTTTTCTGTTTTGCTTTTTTTCTCTTTAAATAAAAATTTTTAAAACACTTTTAAAAAATAAATAAAATATGAATCCTCAATCATTTACCTAAAAAAAATTGACAAACCCTTATTCAATCTTACCCAAAAAAGGAAGACTCAAATTCATGCAGTTAAGAATGAAAAGGATGGGGCTGGGGGTTTAGCTCAGCAGTGTAAGTGTCTGGTTGGCAAACATGAGGTCATGGGTTCAATCCTTGGTACAAAAAAAAGGAATGAAAAGGATGAAATCTCAACAGATCCTGCAGAAATCCACAAGATCATCTATACTGACTTTCAAAACTTGTATTCTAACAAGATGAAAATGCAGAAGAAACGTACAGATTCTTAGATATATATGAATTACCAAAGCTGAACCAAGAAGATATAAAAAGCCTAAACAAGTCAATATTAATCAATGAAATTGGACATGCAATTAAAATCCTACCATCAAAGAAAATCCCAGGTCCTGATGAATTCATGATTGAATTCTATAAGAAATTTAGAGAAAACCTAATACCACTACTTCTCAAACTCTTTAATGAAATTAAAAGGAAGCATTACTCCCAAATTCATTCCTGAAAGCTAGCAGTACCCTGATATCAAAACTGGAGAAGGACCCAACTAAGAAAGAGAATTACAAGCCAATATCCCAAATTAAATTAGATGCAAAAATATTCAATAAGATACTGACAAACAGAATGCAGCCAATCATCAAGAAGATCCCACCATGACCAGGTGGGATTCATCCCAAGGATGCAAGAATGTTTCAACATTTGCAAATTAATACACGTAATACACCATATTAACAAAGTCAAGGACAAAAATCATATGATCATCTCAACAGATGCAGAAAAAGTTTTTCACAAAGTCCAGCACCAATTTATGATAAAAACCCTACAGAAAATTGGAATAGATGGTCTTTATCTCAATCTGATAAAGCCATTGATGACAAGCCAACAGCCAGCATCATACTGTATGAACAAAAACTGAAAAATTTCTCTCTAAAATCAGGATCAAGACAAGGATGTCCACTGTCTCTACTCATTCAAAATAATCCTGGAAAGTTTAGCCAGAGCAACTAGGCAAGAGAAAGAAATAAAAGGAATAAGGATAGAAAAAGAAGTTAAATTATCATTACTTGTAGATGACATTACACAGAAGACCCCAAAACTCCACTAAAAACCTAATAGGTTTAATAAGCAAATTGAGTGGCAGAGCTGGATATGAAGTCAACACTCAAAACTCAACAGCCTTCCTGAACACAAATATCAAACTCATTGAGAGAGAATTCAGGGCTATAACACCTTTCACAATAGCACCCCCCCCAAAAAAAAAAGAAAGAAAAGAAAGAAATGCTCAGGACTCAATCTAACAAAGGATGTGAAAAGACCTCTATATTGAAAACTACAGTACTCTGAAAACAGAGACTGTAGAACATATTAGAAAATGGAAAAATATCTCTTGCTCTTGATTAGGAAGAACCAATGTAGTGAAAATGGTCATTCTTCCAAAACAGACATAATGCAATTCTGATCAAAATTCCAATAGCATGTCTTACAGATTTAGAGAAAATTCTAAAATTTATCTGGAACCAGAAAAGTCCTATAATAGCAAGACAATTCTGGGCAATAAAGGTAAGAAAGCGGGTATTGCAATACCTGACTTGAAATTACACTACAAAGCTACTGTAATAAAAACAGCATGGTACTGGCAAAAAAAAAACAGATCTGAAGATCAATGGAATGCATTACAAGATATAGAAACAATTTCAGACATACTAAATCACTTTATCTTTGATGAAAGTGCCAAACACATTCACTGACAGAAAGATAATCTCTTTAATAAGTGGTCCTGGAAAAATTGGCTCTGCACATGCCAAAGATTAAAGTTGGACTCACGCACTAAACTAAACTCAGACTGAATCAAAGATCTAAATATTAAAACATAAACATTAAATCTGCTGGAAGATATATTAGGTAAAACTTTTGAAGGCATTGGTGCTGGCAAAGACTATATAAACAAAACCCCAGTTGCATAGGAACTGTTACAAGAATGAACAATTAGGATTCCATCATAGTAAAAAAATTTTGTACAGCAAGAGAAACCAACAGAGTGAAAAGACAAGCCACATGTGAGAAAAAAATGTTTGCCAACTCTTTCTCAGGCAAAGGATTAGTATGGAGAACATATACAGAACTCAAAAAATCAGACCTCCCAAATTTAAAGACCCAGTCCAAAAATGGGCATCTGATGTGAATACACATTTCTCAGATGAAGAAATACAAACAGCAAATAAATACATGAAAAAATGTTCAACATCACTGGCCATTCAAGAGATGCAAATTAAAACAACCTTGAGATTCCATCCCACCCTGGAAAGAATGGTTATTATCAAGAAATAACCAATAACAAATGCTGGAAGGGCTGTGGAGAAAAAGGAACACTTTTCCACCGTTGATGGGAATGCAGACTGATGCAGCCACTCTGGAAATCAGTGTGGAAATTCCTCAAAACACTAGGATTGGTGTTTCCATTTGATCCAGCTATTCCCTTTTGGGTTTCTTCCCAGAAGAATTAAAAACATCATATTGTGACAATATATGTGCACCCATGCCTATAAGAGCACAATTTTTAAATAGCTAGATCTTAGAAACAACAAAAATGTCCATCAAGCAAAGAATGGATTAAAAAAATTGTGGTATTTTTATACAGTGGAGGACTCCTGAGTCATAAAGGATAAATTGGAGACATTTATAGGTAAATGGATGTAACTACAGACCATAGTTATAAGTAAATCAGACTCACAAGTGTAAATGTCATATTGTCTCCCTAGTTTGAGAAGATGAAAGAAATAATACATATGTCTGTGTGTGTGTATAATAAAAGATAGTTAAAATAGTTGTGCTACTAATTTCTCTTAGTTCATGGAAAAGAAAGGCTTGTGCTAATATTGTTTGGACAACCAGACACAGATATCTTATACTCTGAGTAATTTAAAGATAGCAATATGCAATATATTAACCATTGTTATATTCTAATTATCATGTTTTGAAATTTTGTTTTTTTCTCATTAAAATAAAAAAAATTAATTTAAAAATTAAAAATAAGCTTGAATAATTTGTGGGAAAATGAATGCACCTTGAGACTGTAATGTGAAGTGAGATCAAGCAAGACACACAAGCTTAGGTGAGGGATTTAGCTCAAGGGCATATGCACCTGCTAGGCAAGCACAAGGTTGTGAGTTCGATCTCTGGTTCAAAAAGAGAAAAAAGACACACAAGCTTAAATACACATTTCTCTTACTTGAGAAACCTAAAATATAAAGAATAAAATAAAAGATGGTAGGAAGTAGGGAAATAGATGTTTCTGAAATAGAAAGGGATCAAGAGATGGAGGGAGGGATAGAGAAAGGTAATGAAAAAAAGACCATGTACAGTTGCACATTCTCTGCAAATTTGCTCCTCCCAAATTCACTTAGTGATATTTACAAGTCAGTATCAGGCAATTTGTTTTATATTTGCAGACAACAGGGGTTATTTGGCCTAAGATTTACTTGGGACCACAAATAAATTTCCACTAGGCCTTTTAGACAAGGACAATGTAGATGTTCAGCAGACAGGATCCATAAAAAGAATTCCAAGGACCTGCGTGCAGCCTGGCTCCCTAACAAGAGATACAGTAACTTGCTAATCTTCAGTTTAGTCAGACCTCTTCAGAGCCCACCAGCGAGAAAGGGAGAACAGGAGCCCACAGGCAATAAGCTTCTCCCACCTCTACACTACATAGTCCCAGAGTTTATGAGAAGCCCCAGAAGCAGCTCACTGGGGTGTGTGGGTCCGGCTTTTCCTCCAGTGTCAGGACCAAGCAGAAAGGCATGTCTCTACCCAGAAAAACTGTCTCTTCTTTCCCTAATTGGTGCAAAAGAACCTCCAAGATTGGGATAAATTTTTCCCTTCCTGCAAAACACTTTCCCCCATCTCCTTCTTCAGACCATCACATGAGAAATACTTCCTTAGCACATGGATGCTACATTGTACATTGTACATTCATTGAATGAGCAGATGCTCAAATAAAAGGGCTAGGAAGCTCGAGTTCACTGACAGCTTTTCAGATAGCCCTAATTACTATTTTCTCTAATGCTTTAGAATGCTGAGAGAGAAGAGTGAAAATCCTGACCTCATGGTTGCTGGGGGTTAGGCAGCAACCTGTTCCACTGGCAAGACTGCTTTGAGGCTTTTCACATAAACTGAAACTACAGAACAGGGTTATTCATATTTGCAAGTCAGTGTGTGGGTGTTTCCAGATTCCCAAAGCGAAACTAAAGTTGGTCAGTTCTGCTGGGGAAACTTAATTTGAGGTGGGAGTGCCTTCTTTGTTACCTTGATAGGTGTTTTTGAAAGTGATGAAAAATCAGCTTCAGATTTCAGACACAAGGAAATGCTACTTAGTGCAATGTGCAGTTGGTTTAGAGCCAGAGACTGTTGAGAAAATGTCTGCATGAACTTGCAAAAATTATGTGTTTCCTCTGTTTGCTCAACGGTAACCAGGGCCTGTTCTGATACTGTTGTACAATTCTGTGGTTCTAAATGGGACCCTCAACCCAAAGTCAATGATCTTCCTCCAGCATGTGGATGTTACTGATTTTTCTATACTTTTGTTGATTTTCTGGAGATCCATAGCAAAAATAAATAAATAAATAAATAGTCCTATAATCTCTCGCCAATTCATAGGAACTATGAAACTGTGTAGGTCAGATCATCATTGCCCAGAGCACATCAAGCATAGTGATAACATTTTTCTTATTTTAATGCACACTTTTTTAGCCACTGAGTGTATTCTGATTCCCCAAAAGTGATTCTCATAGTAGACAAGATCCTCATAGGAATGCAGGATTCTCTTGTCCTACCTCAACTTGTCATGTAATCTGAGTTCATAATAGTGTAGGGAAAAGGGTCTCACTGTGTTTTCTGGTTAGTCCTGAGTAAAGAATTAAAGCTTTACTGGAGGATGGGAGTGGTTGTGGGGATTAACATGTGGTGAGGCAGACAGGAAGAGCAGACGGGAAGCTGGGTGATGGGAAACCAAAGTAGATCCCTTTACCCACCTCCAATTAAATGCAAAGGAGATGACCACTTTAAAGACAGATTTTATGTAGTATCTAAACAATCTAAACACACACACACATGCACACACACACACACACAACATACCTCTGTGTACATCAAATTCAGTGTTCAGGTTCAATGTTGACCTCATGGGGAAATTTGATTTGGTTCTTGCCCAACTCAGTTTGCCAACAGAATGGTGGAAAGAATTAAGTTCATGAACCAAGGTAATAATCTCATCCTAGGTCCACTGTATTAGTGCACCAGCTCTCCTACTTAATTACTGACTCAACCTGTATATGAGGTCATTTTTAACAAATCCATAAATTGTAAAGGTAAGATTCTGACAGGTTTACTTAAGAATGGCACACATAGATGATAGCACGGGGACTAGGGGTGTTGGGGCTTGTGATCCATCTACAGCAGCCCAGGAAATCTATCAGATTATGACAAAGTCTAGGTAGGGAAAAGGGACCTTGATTCCCTGTAAAAGCAGCCCAAAACAAAGGGCCCATAGGTATCTGAGTCCAGACAAGACACCCTGGCTTCTAACGAGGTAGCTGTCTTCTTTTCTTTCTCGCAAATACAGTGATTTTTTTCCCATTTTAAAGTTGGTCCCTTTACTCTTATATTGGGGCTGGGTGTGCAGATCCAGTGATCTGCTCAGACAACAGGATGGAGTAGCATGCAGCACACAGACAACCCCGGGGCAATGTTAGGAGGTACGAACAAAAGTTGTCTGAGAAAGCTGTATCTATATGAATGATCTCTCAGGCTCTTTGAGCCAGGATTAACTAGAGCCCTGAAGTTTTAGAAAGGTGGAATGTTGCAGATGTAAGTCAAAGTTATACTGGACTGGGGCTGGGGATTTAGCTCAGTGGCATAAGTGCCTGCCTGGCAAGGTTAAGGTCATGAATTCAATTCCCAGGATCATAAATAAATAAATGTTATATTGGACTGAATTTAGTCCCTTTCCCAAAGCCATTTACTATCAATCTGAATATTTGATCTCATATCCTCCTGAATACTAGGTAAAACTGTGAGTCTCTGCCAAGCTAACAAATGTGATAAAGATGACAGCTGAGTCAGTAAAAGAGGTTCTCAGATTTGGTAAAGATAACATTTGAGTCACAGAGATAGGATTTTCCACCTTGCTATGTGGTGACCTCACCCATGTATTTTGTAAACATCCTATTCATGACTTTTTTTTTCTCTGTAAACTCTTCCACCATGTAAAATGCCCCTTTGGGATAACTTGAATCCATTTCATTGGGCCATAGTCACTCATATTTGGCTCAGAATATACTGTTTTATTTCATGAAAAGCAGAATAATGTTTTATGTTGACCAAAGTTAAGAAGAATATGTTTGTGCTGAGTCTCAATCCTATTTGATATGTTTAATGTTTTGAGACAGAGCCTCACTTTGTCATCTAAAATGGCTCAAAGATTTGATCCTGTGGCCTCAACCTCTTAACCCCTGAATAATTGGGCAGGAGGTCACAGACAGATGCAATGGTGAGAGTAGACACCCCTCAAAATATTACCATAATATAAAAGAAAAGAGACATTTATACCAGGTGGAGGAATGGAGATATAGACCACTGAAAAAGAATAGCAAGTGCACGAAAAATCCCCTGAAGATGTTACCAGCATCTTCAGGCTCTCCTGCCACGCTCACATGGTCTTTCCTTTCTGGCTCACATACTCAGGCAACTGATATCTCTTTCTCCTCTTTAAAGACTCCAGCTTTATAGACTTGAGAATCATTCATTCTGTCTTTGTGTTACCTCTAGTACCTGTTTTAAGAGCTCTATCTTCAAAAATAACATATTGAGATGAACCTTAAGACATGTTAAATTAAAGAAGCCAATGTAAAAGGACACTACTGGACACTTTTTTTTTCTCTCTCTCTATTTAGTTTTGAAGTTTATCTCAGAATGTTGGGGCACAATTATAATATATGAAGGCATTTGTAAAATAGGAAACTTACAGGTATTTCATGACACAACTTAAAGAGAAATTAGAGGTTTCTGACCAACTTTCTGCTTCTGTTGAATTCAGTTGACCTTGACA
>PVLA01013084.1:0-39259 GCA_004027455.1 Hydrochoerus hydrochaeris | reverse complement strand
GCCCTTGCGGTGTGTAAGTACCGGGCCCTTGAAGACTAACATCTCAATACTTCACCTGGAAAGGACATTTGCCAGAAGCTCTCTCCAGGCTCCAGCTGTTACCAGCACAAAGCTGCTGTGCTGAGCAGTGACTGGAGGTGGGAGTGGTTTCCCTGCTGGGGAAGAGCATGTGCACCAGGTTCCAACAGGGACTCAGCCTTTCACAGTGAGATCCTTCCGCTCGCTGCTGAAGGCCACATGGACTTTTTCTCTATCACTTTTCCCCTAAATACAGAGATTTGAAACAACTTTGCTCACGGGAGAGGCCTCCCATCCTGCCCTTCACTGTGCCCACCAGGGCATCTGCATAGTGTCCCCAGGGAGGCCCTTCCCAGCAAGTCCCAGATAAAACTTCAACTTGCCTTGACTCATCTGGACCCTCAGTTCTGCATCTCACAATGAGGCTCCCTGCTCAGCTCCTGGGGCTGCTAATCTTCTGCATCCCTAGAAAGGATGGAGGGAGATGAGGAAGGGGAGGGAGAGAGAGGGGTGGGGTCTCACCGTTTCCCATGTTGTCCTCTCCACAGGAGAGACTGCAGCCTTCTTGGACAGGATGAGAACAAGAGCTTGAGGTCTGTGTGAGTGAGGAAGGTTCCACTGGAGCCAGCAGCTATGGTGAGGCGACGATGTCACAAAGAAAGAGAAGAATGACGCATATTAATTCTCAAGAAAGATTCTAATCTTGGGTAATTTATTGTAATGGAAAAGTTTTTCCTATATATGAAAACCACAACAATAATATACCTTGAAATATGAAATAAAGGAGAAAATATGAAAATGAATTATGATGCCTGTACATGAGCTTGCCTTTCTCTCTAATGATTTAGGGTCCACAGGAGATATTCAGATACTCAGACCCCACTCTCTCTGTCCATCGCACCTGGAGAGCCAGACTCCATCTCATGCCGGTCCAATCTGAGCCTCTGGCACAGTGATGGAAACACCTCTTTGAGATGGACGGTGCATAAACCAGGCCACGCTCCACAGAGCATGATTTATCAGCTTTCCAAAAAGCACTCTTGGGTCCCATAAAGGTTCAGCGGCAGTGGGTCAGGAACAGATTTCACACTCAAGATCAGCAGAGTGGAGAGTGAGGACGCTGGAGTTTATTACTGTTATCAAGGTACACGATGTCCTCCCACGGGGATGCAGACCTGAGAACAAACCTCCCCACCTGGGAGGCCCAGCTGGTCTCCTGCGGTGTTGTGCACATTGGCAGAGTTTCTTAGTACACACAAGAAGAATTGTTTGAAGGCCTCAATCTAGGGTGCAGATGAGGCTTCTGCACAGAACTACGTAGAGAAAACCCAAATAGCACGAGGCCCTGTGTTCTGGTGCGGACTCAGACTCGTAGGGAAAGGGGACGTGGCTGACGTCTACAAGTCCCTTGAGCATTGCAAGTTCTGTTCTTCTCTGAATTTGGGTGTAAACCTGAAAGGCTTAATAAGATGAAATTGGTGTATAACATTTGTACTCAATCTGTGTTTTGTCTCTTATTATGTAAGAATCCCTAGGGGATGTGGTGGTGGGCATGGTTCATTCAGTCAGGTGTGGAGACCCAGACTATGTCTCAGGAAGAATCACAGAAGTAAGCAGTTCCTACTGCACCTTCAAGTATGTGCCTGATCCAACTGCAATATGGGGCAGGGGTGCCTGGGGGAGGGCTAACACCGTGATTAGTAATGATCCAGGCCAAGTGTGCACTAGGTTCTATCACACATTCCACCTCAATCCAGTGGGCACAGCTGAGCACCCAGTTTATTATCTGATCTCATCAGAATCCAGGAGTGACTTCAAAACAGGAAACAAGCCCTCAGTTGTCACAGAACGCCACAGAATGCACTAATATAATAAGTTGCAAAGAGGCAAGAGGATTCTCAGGGAATTTCTCCCACTGGCCCATAGCAGTTAGATGGGAATTTATACCTGTGTTAAGCCCATCTTTCCACTGTTACTCACCAAAATATGGAAATACAGTAAAAATCTGTTAAATTTAACAAATGTATCAACTATAAAAATGGAAGTAGCAGCAAAATAACAGAGGGAACTACAAAGACAAATAACGACGAAGTTGATAATATAATAATCTTAAAAAGGGACAGAGAAAAAGATAAAAAGCATAATTGAAATGAAAACAAGGTATCAAAATATTAGATCGCATTAAATATAAGTAAAAAAATTGATAAAGTAAACAAAAACACAAAACAAGGCAGAGCAAATGAAACAAGCTCTAAAATACACTTGCTGTGAATATCACATGAAAGAAGTATTTTTCGGGGTTTTGTCATATTGAACTAGTACTTATGTGAGGACAGTGGTAAATCCCAGCTCAGGGCAGGTGTATTTCCCTCAACAACAGCTGATTCTGCTGACAGGTGAGCTCTGCTGTGTCTTAGCCCCTGGGCAGGGCCAGGAAAGGATGTGTGTGTGTGTGTGCATGGAACTGCTGCCACCCTACCTAGCTGTGTGCCTGATGGCCAGGTAGTTACACACTCCCTACAAAAGTCTTCCTCTGTGCACTTAGGGGTGGAAGCAAGGTCCACCTCAGGGCACATCTGCAAATGTGTCACACAGTAGAGGAAACAAACTCACCCCCCCAACTCCTATACTGAAAGGGGCAGCAGAGGAAATGAATAATCCGCCACTTGGTCTTATTCTCACTCTTTTGAGAACCAGCCCCTCAGCCAGCCACATGTGATAGGTCCACTGTCTCCACACAGGGCAGTGTCCTACATAAGGGGAGTGAAAAACTTCTTCACCTCTGAGAAAGCATGAGGACGACCTCTCCCCTCTCCACAAGTGTCTCACGCAGCCACCTCCCACCAGGCACTGCAGCACGGGGCGCTTAGAGTCCAAGCTGTTTTCTGATAACCACAATATTTCACTACCAAATATTGGCCTTTCTCAAGATGGCGCACGGTTACAGCACTCCTGGATATTACAAGGTTCACAGACAATTTCTTCGCCAACACTTGGGTGACCTTCAGAAGCACTCATTGCACAGTAAATCCCTTCCCTGAATTTCAAATTTGGAACAGTTTGAACTGGTTTCTCCTTCAATATGTGCAGTGTATTGGGAAAGTGGCTGATACAAACAGAGTCAAAATATCAGCACAAAAGATGAATTTGTGTCACAAAAACAGATACAGAAGACAAACTAGAAGCTCTAAAGCCAACTTAGAAACTCTCTTAGGTCCTAGATGTGATACAGAGAGCTTTAGCTGGGAGTCAAAAATACATCTAACTGGGCTGAAGCTCACACAGTGACACCTGGTTACCTCAGATCCACAATCCTTGTGAAACAATAAAACAGGTTGGAGAAACCACACAAAAGAGAGAACTAACAAAGAGAATGGAGGACAAACAAAGAAAGAAAGCAGGGGGCAAAAGGCAGGAACAGGAGAGAAAAGAGGAGGACAGACAAAGAAAAGGACAAATTTGGGACCCATTTTTTATTGTTTGTCATCCAACCTGCCCAAGCTGATGGCAGGTTCCCTCAGAAAGTGCTGAAGAGCACAGCAAACAGGAGCTCCAGGCCCACCCTGGGCGTGGGCCACACAGCAGAAGCCTGAGCCAGGACTCGCTCTCTGAGGACTCCTGGGGACCTAAAATAAGCTGGCTCACAAGGGCTCTGTGTGAGTGAAGAGTACAGCACAGGGGCGATAGAAATTCCCTTCCCACAGCTGCTGTGAAGTGGAAAGAGGGCTCTAAGTACACTGGGAAATGAGGAGATAAAAAGCAAGTAAGATTTCCTTGAAATTAATGAGTGCAGACCAATACGGCCAAATATCTGAATTTCAACAATGTCTGCTGCAGAAGGATCGGGAATTTTCCACCTTGACAGTGGTTGAGCACAGCCTTGTGGAGCAGGTGCCCTCCTGAAACCCTGTCTGGAGGAGGACACAGCTGTGCAAAGTCCTCAGGAATGCTCACAGGTGCTATTTACAGAGCCACAGATTACAAAGTCAGAGAATCTAGGTACTAAAATTCAAACAGAAAGTATCAGAGCAACAAGCTCTTCCCATACTTGTGATTTGGTACTTATGAGAGGATAGTGAGGAAATAAATGATAAACTTGATGTTATTTAAAAAGTGAAGGAAACAAAAGGAAAAAAAATAAAACAATCAGCTGTATGAAATTGAAATTTGAATACATAATACACTGAGTTCTCTCTCGCGAAGTCAGAATTGCTTCTTCCTTTTCCAGGAGGCTAAGCAGCATGAGACTTTCCCTCCCAGAGACTGATCTGCACACACACCGGTGTCCTGGGGACCACAGCCCTGTCTGGGATGGGCAGAGCCCTGACCACTGTGTCCCTGCTGCAGACGCAGATTTTCCCAGGGATCCTTGTTCTCTCTGCTGCTCACAGCATGGACGGTAGCTCTAGTGTTTTCCTCCACATACAGAGGGCATTTTATACCTCTGGGCTCCCGTGAGAAGCCTCCCACCAGGCTCTTCACTCTCTCTGCACCACTGCACCCACCAGGGAATTTGCATTTTGTCCCCAGGGAGGACCTTCCCAAGCAAGTCTCAGATAAAAGCTGGCTCTTGCTTGGCCTTGACTGCTCAGGACTCTTCAGGTCAGTTTCTCATGATGAGGCTCCGCCTTCAGCTCCTGGGGCTGCTACTGCTCTGGGCCACTGGTAAGGACCAGGGAGCTGAGGAGGACCATGGCGTGAGCGGGTGCATTTCAGAGTCCCACTGCCACCTGCAGGGTTCTGTAGATACATGTGCCCTAACTTAAAGCATGGATGTGTGAGGTTACATCAGTGACTCAAGAAAATTCCCAAAGGACTGAGGACCTGACCTCTGATAAACATTGCCACAAAGAAAGATTGGGCTGTTCAGATGAATTCTAGAGGGATCCTTGTGATTATATATCTTGGAAGCAATCTCATATATGAAAATTTTTCATTGTACCTTTAAATAAAAATACTAATTTCATTCGATAATGACAAAACCCAGAAATCTATCAGAAAGCTCATGATATTGTTTCCTAACATCTCACTTCTCCTTCAAATTTTTTAGGATCCATGGGAGATATTGTGATGACCCAGACCCCACTCTCTCTCTCTCTCTGTCTTCCCTGGACAGCCGGCCTCCACCTCCTGCAGGTCCATCAGAGCCTCCTGCATAGTGATGGAAACACCTATTTGAATTGGGTTATGCACAAGCCAGACCAGACTCCAAGGGGCATGATTTATCGGGCTTCCAAAAAGCAGTCTTGGACCCCAGAGAGGTTCAGTGGCAGTGGGTCAGGGACAGACTTCATGCTCCAAGTCAGCAGGGTGGAGGCTGAGGATGCTGGGGTTTATTACTGTATTTAAAGTACACATTCTCCTCACACAGTGCTACAGAACCAACACAAACCTCCCAGCCTGGGGAGGCCCAGCTGCCCTCCTGCACTGCTGTCTGGGCAGCAGCACAGCACAGACTGCTCTGTGAAAAGAAGAGTTTGAAGAATCAGAACAAGTTGCAGCTGAGGCCTCTGTCTGGGACAGAGGGTGAGGAAAATGGCAGAGCAGCCAGGACCTGTGCTCTGCTGAGGGCTCTGACACAGAGGGAGAAGGATGCGGTTCACTCCACAGGTTCTTCTGATCTTGAAAATTCTGTTCCTTTATGAAACTGAATAAAACCAAAGCAAACACACAAACATAAACTTTGCCTAAAATGATTAAAAAGGTGAAAATGGCTTATAAGTTTGGTACTTTTCATTTCATTGCCCTCCTACCATTTCACCACGCAGTGAGGAATTAGTTCCCATGCCTTGTCCTCAGCCTGCCGGTCACTCCTGGAGAGCTGCTCCCAGCTCACAAGGGCAGAGCTCAGAGATCATATCGGGCTTCCAAAGTTGGTCCCGGTGCCCTTGCACGGATCATGATGCAGGGCTCTCAGACTTTACACTCTCTGTGATTAATAAAGATCCCGGCTTAAAGAAATGCCAGTGATGTCACACCTTGCTCATCAGTGCAGCAAGGACAAGGTGAGAATCCAAAATGAGATTCTGCTTCACTGCACACTGGTGATGACCTGAGGGAATCTGAAGGATCTGCCTTTGGTGACAGCCGGGAATACAGCTGCTATGGGAGGGGACAGGCGGATTCTCAGAAAATTTCACAGCATTTGATAGCAATTGCAGATGGGATTTAGCACCAGTTTAAGCCTCTATTCTCCATTATTACACACTAACAAACAAGAGGTTTTAGTCTCCACGAGGATTTCTTTTTAAGGCTATTTACAGGCAAGCTACTTCTAGGATTAAAAAGTGCACCTCATTCCTCTACTCAATCCTCCTGACACTTGGTAAATCTTGAGTGGCTGAATAAAATTGAAATCTCAATACAATTTATACTGAGTTCTCATGAAGTGAAAATTAGTATGAAAATCCTGCAAGACAAAGTTAAATGTAGAATGAGAGAAAATGATGAGGCTGGTAAAGGTACAATTGCTGTCTGATACACTGTTCTTAGCCTTTAGCCTAAGCTCACATAATTTTTAGGAAAAATTTTTAATGCAATCCAAAGTTGTGCAAAGACTACCTCATAGGGAAAATTCAGAATTGTAAGTCAAACTGACATCTACCACTTGAAAAATAAATGTCACTAGGGACTGATTTATATTGTGGCAATATGATATTTGTGAGGTCATTTACTTCATGACCTTTCTTGTGTTTCTGTCACCAGGTGCAATCAGTGGTTGGGTTATGCTCAGGGTGAGTAAGTAAATAGATTTATTTAGTATGAGGAGAAAGATAAGCCATAGAGGAGGGGAGACTGGCGAGGGGGCATGTGGCACAGAACCCTGAGACACCACCTCACTTCCTTGGCAACCTGACCAAACCGAACTTGGATCCACTGTTACCAGGAATCACAATGTAATCACTGCAGCCTCCTGAGCCCACTCAGCCAGAGACACTCATCAGCGAGCAGGCTGAACTGCTTCTCCACATAATGAAGCCACGGGCTCAGGACCCCAGACAGGGACAGTCTATGTGAAAGCCTGAGGAGACAGTTCACTCCATCCAGATGCCACAGGCCACCATTTGGGAGCAACTCATTCCTCCAGGAATCCCTAAGGTAGGTGTCCCCAGGAGTGACCACAACTGATGAAGAAAATCTAACACACCTATGTGAAGTCTCCCCAGGCCCAAATACTTATGGCACCACCAAGTGAAAGATGCCAGAGGAGGTTCCACCGGGCCAAGAGATTCCCAGTAGCTCTGGATAAGTCTCCCCACAGCTGGCTACAAAAACCCTAGAAAAACAAAGACCAGGTTGGGAGCATGAAGTCACAGCCCCCAGGCCCTGAAAAACACTGAGAAACCTGGTGTCCTTCCACCCTGAGCTGACCCCAATGGAAACCACTTCATAGGTGTTGTAGCATGGCATAACTGATGCCATGTTGAGTCCTGCATTTAACTAATGCCCTGTATTTGACCCAGAAAAATGGAAAATTACTCAGGGTATAAGTCCCAAGAGAAAAGCAGAATGAGTTGTACCCACAGGAGAAAAATCAACCTGCTCAACAAAAGAAGCAGGATACAGATATTAACCAAAAATTGATGTAAAATTCTACCTTAATTGTATCAAACAGGATGTCTTTTGTGGTTCTCTATTTTAAAAGCTCTATAACTTTCCATTTCAGTGCCACTTGTTTGGACTCTAAAATTGGGGGAGGGGGTTGTGTATACAAGTGGTCTGAGCTCAGTTAATTAAATTTCAAATTTACCAGTTTGGCTGCTTGGATTCCTATATTGTAGGTCACGAACCCACCTCGGAGGAGCTGTGTGGAACTCTGGCCAGTGTGGTCAGTGCAGGCATCAGGTCACATGTGCTCCCCGAGCCCCTGGTGCCAGGTTTCCTGGAATGTAAACCCTACTATGGTCCCTTCCTCCCGAGCACCTCCATGACACACATCCCCATGTGACAGGCCCTGCTGATGGGAAGAGCTATTACAAGACCATGTTTGGTGACTTCCTTCTCCTTTGTGGGCCTCTGTCATGAAGTTTGAGATGTGTGGGCTTTGGATAATTGACAGCTTTTCACCACAGAATAGGCCAAGAAGAAAGGAGAACCAGGTACTGGATCCCTTCAGTTGGAATTAGAAGACTTTGGGCTGTCTGAGCTAAAGGAGGAGGAGGAGGAACTCTTAGTCCAGTGATCACCTTGTGCATCATAATCCCCTAAAATGCCTCATCCCTCAGATGCATCCATCCCCCGCAAGGCTGCTGCCTCAGGAGAGAGTTTTCTTATGCCAGGGGCATAGGTTTCAAGCCAGAAATTCCAGCAGGAGCACTCACTGTGCCCTCTGCACAGACCATGTAGGGGGACCAACACCAGGTGTGGGAGTGCATGGACTGTAAACACTTGGTGCATAAGATGTCACCCTTGTCACCCTTGAATGTGGTCAGCATTCTTTGCCACCAGAACCCGTGATGCTGATGATTGAACCACACACAGCTCTGGGCCCTGCACAGACAGGAAACTTGTCTGGTCCTTCACATCAGTGCAGTGTGGAACAAGCTGCTGAAGACTAGGAGGTAAAAACACCAGGGAAATGGGCAAAGTGTCATTCAGGTTAGGTCTTCAGCTCCAGGTGATAGGGAGAGGAAGTTATGGAAAAGTATTCTTGGGTTAACTCCAAAAAACAGGTCGAATATTTGCAAAGAAAGTTGTGACAAAAGAGTGCATCAAATTTCACTGGGAACAAACACAAAGCCATGTTTTGGAGCAAGCATGGAACCATCCTTTTCTTGTTAGGCTGCATTCTTGCTCTTAGACAGAAAGCAGGCTGATTTTTGCTCTGGACCATGTCAGGGGAGGAGACCTAGTGTTTCATATGCAGTAACAAAGAATCCTCCCTGAGCCACAGGCTGGGTTTTGCTCTGCAGAAATCAGCTTGGCATTCAACTCTTCACCAGTAAGGGATCCTTTTATAGAAACCTGAAATTGGACAATTTATCACTAGACTCAGAAGGGCACATTAAGCTCACTGACTACTGTGTATGTAAGTAAGGTCTAGGGCCAGGAGATGTGACCAATGCTTTCTGTAGAGGCACTTCTATTTCCCTAGTGCCTGACATTATAAGAGGTTTGGTGGATTCAAGATGATGGTGGAAGAGTCTCCATTTCATATTGCAGAGAGCTCTGAAACCCCTGATCAAAAGTCAATTGTTTATCTCTTGCAACTCATTGTGGAAAGAAAGGTTCACATACTGCATTGTCTGTCTGTAAAAGTCACAAGTGTCCTGCAGAGTTTTCTGGAAAAGGACCCAGGGGAACAACTGGGCTGTCATCCTCAGACTGGATTTGCAGACAATCAGAACCATCCATTCTTTCAGGACATTGGCTGGGACGTGATAGAGCAGCTGGTACCTGCCTTCAAACCAACTATTTCTGGACAACCTTGACCCTCAGTTTGCTAATGCACCTGTCCAGCTCACTCCAGATGACAAGGACATTGTGAGGAAGAGCAATGTGTGTGAGCCTGCAGGTTCTGAGTTTTTTTTTTTTTTTTTTTTTTTTTTTGTACCTGGGATCGAACTCATGACCTCACGCTTGCCAGTCAGGCGCTTAAGCCACTGAGCTAAATCCCCAACCCCTATTCTGAGCATATTAATCCTTTTTTGATGGTGAAGAAAAATGGGTCTGATCCTCATTTTCCAAATATGTGTCCTCCTCATGTTGCCATTTAATGCACACAAAACCTTGTTACCAGATTTAGTGAGCCATTTCATGATCATTTGGAAGCTAATTTTAATGTCTTTCTTGTACTTCTATTTAGTTGTAATACTTAATTCTGATAGTCTATAACAAAAAGTACTGTGTATTTTGTTGCTGTTGATAGAATTGTTTATGATTTTATTTAAATAATAAATATGCAATTGTTTCTTAACTAAACTGATAAATACATTCCATTTGTCCTGTGGGGACAGAATGTATAGGATTTTTCTTGTTATTTATGAAACAGGAATATAACTTGCTTTTTAAGTAGAATATCTTTATTATGCTTGTTTCTTTTCAAACCTTATTACCTATACTTTGGCTACCAGTTGATGTAGGCTTCAGAGAAATCTAAAAAGTAACCACAGTTTTGAATACATCTACAAAAAACACAAATATCATTGTTCTAGTCCCTTGGTTAAGTGTGTTTAGTAGGATAACACAGGAAGTACATGATAAGATTCATTTCAGGGGCAGAGTTCTTTAAGTCATTTTTATTAAAATTAGTGCTTAGCATTTTAGGAGAGAGTCACAAATTTAGTACCATTTTTTATGCAAAGGATTTTAAAAATAAAGTCATCCTCTAAAGTTGGTATGGTAGAATCTTAGGACAATTTAATTGTAAGTATTCAACCTAGTTTTAAATGTAGAATGATTTTAAATTTGTAGGCATTAAATAAAATATATTTTTATCTTGGTTGAGGCCTCTTTTATTGGAAATATCGCTTTCCAAAGCTTATACTCATACATAGTCTTTTCTTTCAATAGCTAAGCTTGAAAGTAATGAAAATGTCAAAAGAAAATGTTGAGATACAGTCACATGAACATTTGCAACATATACATGTTCCCTTCCATGGCTCAAATGTGTTTGTTTAAAAAAGCAATATTCCAACATACACTTGTAGAGAATTCTGCCATTAAAGTAATTCATTCATGATCTTGCTGAAACTGTACTTTTTCCTAAAGGGCTTTTCAGAATGTACAATAAATCACTCAGAGAGCTGATTTAAAATGTTTGTTACCCATCCCGCATGAGAATTCATTTGGGCCTTTGACCTCATTTTGAGAAATACTTTCTTCAAGTTATACTTTTGTCCCCCAGTTAAATACTAGCCAGCAGATTCATGGCATACAATTTTAAGATGATATGAGCAGAAAGGAACAGCCTGATGAGCATTTTTTGAACAAATTTTGAATGAAAAAATATATCAGATATCTTCCTTGTTCCCTCACCCAAAATCTTACCAGTTTTCTCACAACAATATACAAACAAGGAGCATTTTCTTTCATAAGGCTTTAACTTTCATTCAGGGTACTCTTGTGCTTTTAAATTTTTTTAGATAGTAAGATTTACTGGGTATACTTTATGCAGAGTTATATTATAAATATCTTTAAGTGTGGTCATGGTTTATTATTTAAGTGTCAGGACAGTTCTTTTCATGCTAAAGGGATTTTTCTCTCAAAAAGACATAAGGCAGTTTACAGCCAGAATGGTTGACATTTTCTTGTTCTAGGCCATCACTTACTTTGCAAAAGCCTGGAGTCAGACCATTTCGTGGATATGCAGCCTGTATTAAATTTAAACGACCTTCTTTACTGCTGGTTCATTTCCTTTATAGATTTGTTTTGTTGTGATTTTTGTCATGGAAGATACTGCCTTGGGCTTCGCAATATAATGTCTATTTCTGTACCTTGTTTTTCTTCTTAAAAACCTTTAAACAAAAGATTTAACACATGCACCAAAAAAGAAGTTTTTTTGTAAAAAAAAAAAGTGCAGAAAACCAACAACCTCATTAACCTCATTAATGAGCCCCATGAAATTAACATCTCAGGCCATGGATACACTGAGTGTCCCAGCGCCCACCTTGCTAGAGCTAGGTCCTCAGTTCACTCCTCAGTACAAAAAAGACTGACATCTCAAGATATTTAGCATGCAATATAAACTATTCAATGGATGTTGAAAATTTAGCATTAACACAGTACTGTTATTTACAAAATATGGGCTTTGGTTTCATTAACATGGTCTCCCCTTCTATTTGCTTTCAATAAATAGTGGGATACAAATTCTTAAAATCTCATTCAAGTTTTATCCAGAACTGCTCAGATACCATAATATAACACAGTCAAACTGTACACAGATTCAGGAACTCCTTAACGTCCAAGGGCAAGAATATGAAAGTTGACTAAATGTGCCCAAGTTACTTTCCATCAGGCTTTCATATCCTCTCTAAACCTTTGTGAGGTTTTGGGACTTTGCTCTGTGCCTGTTCCAATGACCTTCAGCTTACTGCCTTTCATGTTACTTGCTTCTGGTAACTCAGGTTAGACACATGAATAATAGACCCTTAAAAATTTAAAAATGAGGGGAAGGAGAAATAAGAATTAAGCCATGTCATGGACATGGACACACTCCCCACGATGAATGCAGTCATTATGTACTGCAAGCATGCATTTAAAAAATGTATACAATTTTAGAAAGAACAATAGCAAGGTCCAGAAAAGCCAAGCAAGCCATCATACCAACTTTTCAGAGTAAGCACTCAGAAGACAGAGACATGCAAACCAGATGACACATAACTGTAATCCCAGGATTCTGGGAGGCTGAGGCAGGAGGATGGCAAGTGCAAGGCTAAACTGACTGACTTAGTGGCTGAAGAAGATCCTGCATCAGAATATAAAAATAAGAATAAAGAGGTGAGGATATAGCTTAGCATGAAGGCTATGAGTTCAATCTCAAGCACAGGGGAAAAGAAAATACAAAGAGCGTGGAAGAGAAGGGAAGGTAAAAATATGTGGAGTGTTGTATATATAATAAGAACAAAGGTGAGAAAATGTTTATTTTCCCACAAAATTTTTACAGTTTTGAGGGGATATGCAAGAATACTTGGGCCATAATTTTTTTTTTAAATACCACGGCCTTCAGGCATTCAGCGCCAGGCTTCATCTCCCCGGCTTGGAGGAAGAAATCTGAAATTGAAATCCCACAGCAGATCTGACCCAGCACCGCTCCCAGGATGATTCTGGCCGGAGCCGCTCACTCATTCACACTGCGCAGAGCCAAGAAGAAGCTTGGGGTCGCCTTTGATGTCCTCACACGTAGGATCCTTTTAACATAAGCGCTGCGGCTGCAAAGCGCCTGGACAATAAAACACGATGACAAGGACTTTATGGCCACTTAGAAAGACAACTAGAAAATTATACCTCCTCCACCGTGCATAGGAGGATTTTATATTAAGAAGTATTTTTATTAATCTGATGTGTAAGTGTGGCTATATACACATCCTCACATTTATATAGGGATGCATATATATAGATAAATAAGTATATGCATTCGAGTTTACACGTAAATGTCTATAATTTGATAAATTTTAATGGACATAAACATGACAGAGTATTCATAAGTTTGTAAAATGTAATTAACAAGAATTTTAAATTCCTTACGGAAGGCATAATTTTTTCAACATTTCCACTTGATTTGCACCAGGTTGTAACATACTCATCAGAAACAGATACATTCTTTCAATATGAGTGCTTTATTAGAGTTTAGCTACCAAATTCAGGGAACACTATTTCTAACACGCTTCTAATATTCTTAGAATTTGTGGAGAAACAGCTGTGGCAGAGTCTTTACCAGCCCAAGTCCATGCTACTGTGGTGAGAATCTCTGAAGATCACTGTAAGGTGCGTTTTCCTTCAGAGCTAGGGCAGAGACTGAGGAGGGTGGGTTTTCCTGCCTGGACCCTGATCTGAACATACACGAGTGTCCCAGGGTTGGGGTGCTGCCTTGGGGGACAGGGACATGGCACTCATTTTCCTGTCACAGGAGCAGATTTTACACTGGTGTCCTCATGCCCACTTCTGCAGACAGCAGGGACATTATGGATTCCCTCCAAACACAGAGGAGAGTTTCTGCCACCCAGCTCACAGGAGAGGCCCCCGCCATGCCCTTCACTCTTCCCACACCACTGTACACACCAGGGAATTTGCATCTTGCTCCTCAGAGAGGAACTGCCCATGCCAGTCAGAGATAAGAGCTCAGCTGTCACCTCCCTTGAGCGATCAGGGCTCCACAGTCCAGCTTCTCAACATGAGGCTCCCTGCTCAGCTCCTGGGGCTGCTGGTGCTCTGCCTGCCTGGTAAGGACACGGGAGCGCAGGGGAGAGATGGGGTGAGAGGTGGCTATGGACACCCCTGCCGCCCAGATGAGCTCAGAACACAGTGGGATGGGCAGGCCTGGTTTACAGCAGAAGAGGGAAGATTTGGGTCTGTAGGGGAAAAGGATTTCAGAGGGAAGAGGAGCCTATATCCCCTGCTGATTTTACACAACAAAGAAAGAGATGATGCAAGTGAACTCCTTGGGTTCACTTGTTGCTGCTAGTTTTGGGGCCCATTCTTAAAATTGAATACTTTTGTACACGAATCAAAATGACAAAAATAAGTCAGACTGATAAATATGAAACAGGGAAAACAATGAAAATGACTCACCACATTTGTAAGTGCTCTCACACTTCTCCTTTGTCATTTTAGGATCCAAGGGGGATGTTGTGATGACCCAGTCCCCACTCTCTCTGTCCATCACTCCTGGAGAGCCAGCCTCCATCTCCTGCAGGTCCAGTCAGAGCCTCCTGCATAGTGATGAAAAAACTTACTTGAGTTGGGTTGTGCACAAGCCAGGCCAGGCTCCACGGAGCATGATTTATCAGGTTTCCAATCGAGATTCTTGGACTCCAGAGAGATTCAGTGGAAGTGGGTCAGGGACAGATTTCACACTCAAAATCAGCAAGGTGGAGGCTGAAGACACTGGAGTTTATTACTGTTTTCAAGCTACACATGCTCCTCCCACAGTTATAGAGCCCCAAACACAAACCTCCTGCCTGGGGAGGCCCAGCTGCCCTCCTGCACTGCTGTCTGGGGAGCAGCACAGGACAGATGCTCTGTGAGAGAGGAAGAAGTTGAAGAATCAGAACAACGTGTTGCAGCTGAGGCCTCTGCCCAGGACTGAGACAGAGGAAGACAACAGAGGAACAAAGACCAGTGCAACAGAGGAACAAAGACTCAGAGAGAGAAGGCTGGAATTGCCTGCAAATGGTTCCTTTGAGCTGTAAAAGTTAGGTCCTTTGATGAAACAGAATGAAAGCAAATCAATCTCACAATGAATTTAGCTAAAATGATTAATAAGTTAGACATGGCATATGTGATTTTATTTTATCTTGAACTTCCATGTTGTCATGTCACTATTCAGTGGGGATATGGTGAGCAAACTTTGTCCTCTCAGCCCTTCTGTCACTCCTGGAGAGCCTCCTGCATCCCAGAAGGGCAGAGTTGTAGAGACCATTGCTGGGCCTGCAATGTTGGGCTTCCTGAGACTCCATGGATCATCAGGAAGTGATGCCTCATGCAGGGATCTTGGTCTTACTGACTCCAAGTAAAGATCCTGGCCTAAAGAAACTCCAGTCCAGTTACCTCTCTCATCAATGTAACATGGCAGAGGAGAGCATCCAAATTGTGATTTTTTTACCTCGTCACATACTTGGGAAGACTGGAGATAAGTTTAAGGATACACATTTGGTGATATCCAGGAATAAAGCTATCATACAAAGAAGGCGAACAAATTCTCAGAAAATGTCTCACAGCAATGAGCAGCAATTCAACCTGCATTTTATGGGAAATTTTTGCCTCTGTTCTCTATTGCCACTCACAAAGATATACGGGTTTTAGTCTCCATAAGGATCTTTGTTTCCAAGATTTTTACAGACAAACAAAACATGGAGAAATAATACTTCCAGAAGTAAGGCTTGTGCCTCACACCTCCCCTCATCCTCACGGTGGTTGGTAAATCTCAATAGGCTCCATTTCCTCCTGCTTATGAAAAGTCCTCCAAGACCACTGCTATCCTCAAACTTATATTTAAGATGAGACAAATGAAGACTCTGATAATAGGTACAATTGACCCTATTTTCTCTCAGCCTTCCAGACAGCGTACAAAGTAGACATTAAAAAGTTCTTCTAATGCCATATTCCCAGTCAGCACGTGATTTTATTTCCAAGTCCTGACTAGAACTCTTTGAAAGATGGGCACATTCTGGTCAGATTTTAAACTGACAAGTACTATATTTGCTAATGTCCTGGACATAAACTGAGACAGAAATACAAAATCAAAGATTGCCTTACATTTGGAAAGGAGCCACCACAGATTTTACAATGAAGCCTCCTTAGATGAGAAGGTATAAAAGGCAACACTGGGAAAGAAGTGGGAATAAAGACCTGCACTGGAACATATTTCCAATATTGAGATGGCCCCAGTCCTCCAATCAACACTTGCATATGTGAGATACTAGAGCTCTGGGAAGGGATCTGAACTGGAGACACAAATATAGGGATATAGGTGAGGTCACCAGGAAATGAGTGTAAAGAAGTGAGGGCAGACTGGTCTCTGTCAAGCAACCCAGTTCTCAGAAGTCAGGACACAAGGAGAAACCCACACTGGAGGCTATGGAGTAGAAATCACCTGTGGCAAGGAGAGAGAGTGGGGAAAAGGGACAGAGACAGAGGGAAAAGAAGCAGAGAGACAGAGTGAGACTGAGACAGAGAGACACACAGGAGCAGAGAGAAAACGAAATCCTAGAGTCAAGACAGTGTATTAAGAGTCTCTTTTCCTTCCACAAATGTAAAATTAAAGTGTTGATTGAATGTAGAAATGTCCTTTAGGGAAGGTTGTTATAAACCCCCAAACACTGTGTCTCTTACAAGATCACAGTTCTTTTAGGACAGGGGCAAGTTTCAAACATTATTTTTATAAGTAATGGTCACTTGCTCCCACCTGTTAGTTAGTCCTGTGAAGCGCACGTTCCAAGGAAAATTGCTCTTAACATCCCCTTTCAATTGTCTTCAAATATTTTTTCTACCATGCTATTGCTATGGCAAATAGAAACACACAGGATTCAGAGGCAGGTATAGTTGCATTGGTGGACAGTGAAAAGGAATCAATCTTTATAGCAATGTCAAGCCATGAAGTCTCAGGGAGGGAGGTTTTTATGAAGTTGCAAAGGGGAAGTATAGAGGTGGGGTACTTGGCTGACTTTGATTGGTTCTTACAGTAAGTATCAGAGTCACCTGCTTTGCATCACAATGACCAGTCCTTTCTAAGAAACAGAAGTAACAGGAACTGTGACAGGAACTGCTGTCTGGGCAACAAAAAGTAACTCAAGTACACTGGCTGTGGGAGTGCAGGGCTTTTTCTGCTGCACTGTGATCTGCTTAACAGGTGCAGATCTCTTCGCAATATCTCAGATTATTAAAGCTGTGAAGAACCTGATGCCTCACATGTACCATTATTTCCTTAGAATATGAAGTGCAGGGACATTTGTTAGTTCATCGAGCTTGACTCTCAGTGTTCCTCCCCTAATTTGAACCCATCCTCTTGCTTACCCTAATTCTCAAGCTACCACAGCACACAAGCCATTCTGTACATTGCAGCAACCCTCCTCGATTGTACCTGATATCACAAGCTTATCATTTTGTTCTCAACTGCCCCACTGACCACACCTCGTTAAAATAAAATCTGTATCAGAAAATGCACAAAACCCAACAGCTGTACAGTACTAATGAGTGCAAATATAGATATCCAAATGATACTTTTCTCCCACAAAATCAGAGGTTTTCTCCAAGCTGTAGGAAGATTTTTAAGGTCACTTTTGTAAAGAAATGAGCACATATACAAAGATAAAGAACATCTACACAGGAAAATGCACAAGGGTCAGAGATATAGCTCAGTGGCTCCGTGTCTACCTGCCATTTCCCAGGAACTGAGCTTGATTCGGGGTTCTGCCCTGCAAAATGCACAAAATCAAATACTGTAAAGCACCAATATAAACTACTGTAGAGCACCAATTGCCACTTGTTCTTCCTCAGGATCAGAGATTTTCCCAAGGCAAATGGAAGATTTTTAAGTTGACTCTTACAAAGGGATGGGCACATGCTGCCCCTACTGGTCTGCCTCATGCACTGCAAATTCCTAGGAAGGTGGTTTCTCAGATTACTTCTTTCATAGGTACTGAAATATTAAATCCACCACCTCCAGTTTTTTTTTATTTGATCCAGTTTAATGACTATGAAAAAGCATCTATTATCTCACAGGATTGAAACTCTGGGCAACTTGATGCCTTACATGTACCATTATTCCTATTTTACCTGTCAGACACAGACCTGTAAGTAGCATAGTGGTACAAAAACATTTGCTTTCTTCATGGAGCTCCATTCACAGTGCTCTTCCCATCGTTTGAACTGCACCTCTTACCCACCTCATCCTCAGGTGGATACAACACAAAAGCTGTTCTATACATTACAGCAGCTCTGCTGTCTGTATTCTGACATTTTAGGTCTGCAATTTGACTCTCGCTGATTATTCAGACCACTGAATATAATACTGGCAAAAACACACATACACACATACACACACAAAAAAAAATCAGATCATTATTCAAATATTACATAGCCACAATATAAAAAAGCTAAATTTCAATGTTTTGCTACTAACTTGTCACTAACCAAAATCATATTTTTAAGAAACAAAACATCGCCCAGAGCTCTGACCATGGAGGGACTCAAGGCGCAGCACACAAAGGCAATTTGCCCGCCCTCCCAGTAAGCATCACTGGCATGAGGCAGGAGAAGAATCACTCAGAGGTTCCCATGAGCCTAATGGCGCATGGGCTGAGAATCACTCCCACCCCCCACGTTAGCAAATGAGAGCCAAATATATGGACATCTCTTGAGAGTTGACCATATGCAATGTAGTAAATAGGGAGGATTTCCTTCTACCATCTGTTTGAAGGGAAATATTGTTACCACTATTTTGCTTTGTTCTGACTAATAGTATTGCTCTATTCAATGTTCTGTTTTGATAAGTTCTAGAATGTCCTGTATTTCCTTTGATTTGGCTATACCTGATTGAAAGAACAACTATTGTGAAGATAACGGGATATACTATGGTACCTATTACTGTTATGCCAGTAACCTGTTGAGGGTTTCTGTACCAATTTCATTGCACGGTCTCAGTTGGCTTTGTTCCATCTTGTTCTGTTGTAACTTCTGTTGCTAACTTCAAGATAATAAAAAATTAAAATAAATAAAAAGTAAATAACAACAAAACAGATCAATAAGGTACTGAGCAAGCTGAGACACAATACAACTAAACAGATAATGGACTTGAAAAGCAAAAGGAAAAAAAGAAAGTGCCCTAAAGGATATAACTGCATGTATGTTTAAGTGTGTAGGATCAATAACAATGTTGCTAAGTTTTGTTGGATCATTGAACAGAACTGTTTGCAGCCTTACTGTTTGAATGTCCACCTTGTATGCTTTAATTTTGTAACTTGAACACTATATCTAGAAGACAATATGTAACTTATCAACTAATGATTTCTTACTGTTTGTTTTTTCTTTCTTTTTCTATGAAATTCTGTATTGTTTCTTCCCTTTTTTCTCTTTTGCTTTTTTTTCTCTTTAAATAAAAAAAATTTAAAAATAAAGAAGCAAAACATCAGTGTTTTTCCTTATTCAAATAATTGTTCTTTTGCTTGAAATCTGGCTTTTTTCACACTGGGGTTATTGCTATATTAATTATGCTATTTTTTATTCTGTCAAAATGTGAAGCAACTGTTCCAAGGAATACTGGCGTTATGACTTAAATATTGGACTAAGATAAATGCTGCATGACCAACACACTAATCTGGCCCATGGAACAGGAGCACAAAGGCAGACATGAATTTACAGAGCTCATGAAGAGGAGACTGGGAGGTGGAGGCTGACACCTTCTCCCTGCATCAGGACTCACTGCGGAGAAGGAACAGTTCAAACCTGGGAACACAGCATAACTACTGGTAACTACAGAGATTTTTGTAGATAGAGAAAGAAGTTCATATAGCACCCTTCATTATGTGGTGAGTGGTGTGGATTAGGTCATCAGTGCACATGTGTGATTGGCCTGAAGCCATTTTTAAAAGAGCCTCTCTTAGTTATATTTCTCTCATTACTGAGACAAAATACCAGACACCCAAAATGGGAGGAGAGGTTGATATAACTCCAAGTTTTCAGAAGTTTCAATCCATAATCAGCAGGCTCCAAGGCAGAGTGGTACATGGAAGAGTTCAACAGACCATGATGGTGGGCAACTGAAAAAGCAATAAGAACGAAAGGGGAGGAGAGCACCAAGAAGACACTCTGTCCCTTATATTGTACATAGGCCACACCCACTTGAAGGTAGCACTCACATCCATAATGCCAGAAATGGACCATGAGTCATTCACAAACTCTAGAATCCCACCTCCATGACAGTATGAGGCTTTGGGAGGACATCCAGATATAAACCATAACAGGTGCCAAGTGAGCTCCACACTCAGAAAAACTGCTACCTCCATCTACTGGCTCCTGGCTAAGTTCAAGCCCACAGAAATGATGCTGACTGCTGCAGGCTTAACAAATCTGGTACTAACATAGTGGTCAAAAACCAGCCTGGACTTCAGTGGAAATAAAGTTGAGGCTCACTGAGACTACACACTACCTCACCATACAGTGACTGCTGGCTTGCTGGGATAAATCAGCATGGATCTAGACTCTCTCTCCACAGAACTGCAGCCTCAGGAGAGAGTTTTCTTGTGCCAGTGGCCATAGGTTTCAACCCAGATGTTTCCGCAGGTGCATCACTGTGCCCTCTGCACAGACCATGTAGGGGGACCACATGCCACATATGGGAGTGCATCAACTGTAAACTCTTGGTTCATAAGAAGGCCAACAATTGTCACCCTTGAATGTGGGCAGCATTCTTTGCCACAGGAACCTGTGATGCTGATAATTGAACCACACATGGGTCCAGACTCTGTACAGACAGGAAACTTGTCTAGGCCTTCATGTCAGCAGAGTGTGGGACAAGCTGCTGAAGACCAGGAGGTAAAAAACAGCAGGGAAAGTGACAAATTGTCATGTATGTTAGGGCTTCAGGATGTGACTTTGCTCCAGGTGATAGGGAGAGGAAATTATAAAAAAGTATTCTTGGTTCAAACAGGTCAAATATTTGCAAAGAAAGTTGTGACAAAAGATTGCATCAAATTTCACTGGTAATAGACAGAGAGGCATGTCTTGGTGCAGGCATTGAATCTTTTCTTGTTGGACTACATTCTTGCTCTCAGACAGAAAGCAGGCTGATTTTTGCTCTGGACCATGTCAGGGGAGGAGACCTAGTGTTTCATATGCAGTAACAAAGAATCCTCCCTGAGCCACAGGCTGGGCTTTACTCTGCAGAGATCAGCTTGGCATTCAACTCTCCTCACCAGTGAGGAATCCTTTACAGAAACCTGAAATTGGACAATTTATCACTGGACTCAGTAGGGCACACTAAGCTCACCGAGTACTGCATGTGTAAGGAAGGGCTAGGCCTAGGAGATGTGACTGCCACTTTCTGTGACACTGCTGCTTACCCTGTGGTTGACATTATAAGAGATTATGGGTTCAGTGTGGACTGGTGGACCCTGAGTGCTAATGTTCAAGATGATGGTGGGATACCATCATTCCATTTCATATTGGGGAGAACTCTGGCACCCCTGCTCACAAGTCAGCTGCTTATCTCCTGCAACTCATTGTGGATAGAAAGGTTCACATACTGCATTGTCTCTCTGTGGAAGCCACAAGTGTCCCACAGATTTTTCTGGACAAGGACCCAGGGGAATGACTGGGTTGTCTTCCTCAGACAGGATTTGCAGACATTCAGCACCATACACTCTTTCAGGATGGTGACGGGGATGTGATGGAGCAAAAGCAGCCCATGCATCCCTTTAAACCAAACCTTTCTGGAGAAAGGTTTGAACAGCTTTGACCCTCAGTTTACTAATGGGCCTGTCCAGCTCACTGCAGATGACAAGGGCATTGTGAGGAAGAGAGATGCATATAAGTTTGCAGGTCCTCTTTCAATGAATGAAGAAGAATGAGTCAAATCCATCAGCAGTGCAGACTGAGGTTACACAGCGCTGACATTAGGAGAGCAGACAGGGAGGCTGCACCGATGATCACAACTCTGAAGAAAGTTCAGAGAGATGAAATGTGGCCATCAGTGAAGACAGAGGAAAGGGGGGCACAGAGGAGGAGTGCGAGGGGCCTCCAGGATTTGCAAGCCACTGGTGAGGGGTTCCTTGCAAGTCCCTCTAGATGGGGATATGGCCTGAGGGTTAACTTAGAAACTATCCAGTTATAGCTACTAGATGTGATGCAGAGAGCTTTAGCTGCAAGTAAAAAATATATTTAAATGGATTGGGTCTTACAGAGTGACACCTTGGCTACCTCAGATCAACAATAGTCATGAGGTAATAAAACCTGGTTGAAAAACCACACAAAAGGGAGAACTAACAAAAAGGTTTGGAGGACAAGCAAAGAAACAAAGCAGGGAGGAAGAGGCAGGAAATGGGAGAGAGAAGAAGAGGAAAGAAGAAAGAAAGGGACAAATTGGGGACACATTTTTTTTTTGGTTGTCATCAATCTGCCTGAGTGCCTGTCACATTCATCTGGAAAGTGCTGAAGAGCACAGCAAACAGGAGCTCCAGTCTCCACCCTGGGCATGGCCCATGCAGTAGAAGCCTGGGCCAGAACTGGCTCTGTGCCACTCTTGAGCACATAAAATAAGCTGGCTCACAAGGGCTTTCTGTGAGTGAAGTGTACAGCACATGGGAGATAGAAATTACCCTTCCCACAGCTGCTGTGAAGTGAAAAGAGGGCTCTAAATTCACTGGGAAATAAGGAGATTAAAAAAGAGAGAGAGAGAGATTTCCTTGAAAGTAATGAGTACAGACCGGTATGGCCAAAGATTTGTATTTCAAAAATGTCTGCTTAAGAATGATTTGGAATTTTTAACCTTGAATGTGGTGGTTGAGGTGCCCAAATGAAACCCTGTATGGAGGAGGAGACAGCCATGCAAAATCCTAAGAGTGCTCATAGATGCTATGTAAAGAGCCATAGATTACAAAGTCAGACATTCTAGGTAATAAAATTCAAATAGATAAACTAAGGACCACTGAAAATATCAGACAGGAAAGGGCTCCTCCAATGCTTCTGGTTTGCTACTTATGAGAGGACAGTGAGGAAATCAACTACAAACTTGATATTATTTTAAAAATGAAGGAAACTAAAGGAAAAAATAAAACATTATTCAGCTGTATAAAATTGACATGTGAATATATTTTATACACATTGTAAATCATTCAAATCATCCTTATAATCAAGGCACAAATATTCACAACTCAAATTGTGTTTTATTAATTGATCTAATAATGTAACATCACCTTTAATTTTGCTTCCAGAAGATTATTGCTTCAGTTATATTCTTAGTTATGAAATATTAAAATAAATCTTTATACTCTGATGTAAGTCTAAGATGCTGTGATACTTCAATATGACACAGCCAAACTGCATATGGTTTTTACAACTTCCTGATTTATAAGGTCAAGAATATGAAAGAATATGAAAAAACTTCTCAGACTGTTTAGAAAGAGCCCACACATTCAGAAGACAAAGTCACCCAAGACAGATAGTGAAGGACTGTCAGCCCAGCACACTGAGGCTGAGGCAGGAGGATGGACATCAAGTAGCATCAATTATTTCTCATTCATTTTGTATAAAACCAAGAGAAACATTTGTCTGAGTAATAAAACTGGTGTGTGTGTTTGTGTGTGTGTGTGTGTGTGTATACCTACAAGAGAACAGGTTTGACCAGCTATTTACCAATTTCAAAATATATTCACAAGGAATTTCACATCCACTATATAAGGCATTTTTTTTCCTCTCCCCTTCATCAGAGTCACTGGTCTCCAACTTGAAGACAGATATTTTTCTCTGTATCATATACTTTTGATTTTGACGCTTCTATGTCATTTAATTTCTAGATCAACTTAAAGACTATCTCTAATAACTGTTTCTAAGATGATGATTTCACCTGATCACATCAAAAGGACTTCTCAGCTCTGCTACATGCTGTTCAAGGTAGAAAAGGCTAAGGACAAGTTCTCACAAAGTGAGAATTGCTTCTTCCTCTTCCAGGAGGCTAAGAAGCATGAGACTGCCCCTCCCAGAGACCAATCTGTACACACCCGTGTCCTGGGGACCGCAGCCCTGAGCACCATGTCCCTGCTGCAGACACAGATTTTCCCAGGGATCCTCATTCCCACTGCTGCACACAGCATGGACTGTAGCTCTAGTGTTTCCTCCACATACAGAGGGCATTTTATACCTCTGGGCTCACATGAGAAGCCTCCCACCAGGCTCTTCACTCTCTCTGCACCACTGCACCCACCAGGGAATTTGCATTTTGTCCCCAGGGAGGACCTTCCCAAACAAGTCTCAGATAAAAGCTGGCTCTAGCTTGGCCTTGACTGCTCAGGACTCTTCAGTTCGGTTTCTCATGATGAGGCTCCCTCTTCAGCTCCTGGGGCTGCTACTGCTCCGGGTCACTGGTAAGGACACAGGGAGATGAGGAGGGGCACGGGGTGGGAGAGTGAGTTCTGGGGTCCCACTGTTGCTTGACTGACATCTGTACATATGTGAGATGTGCAACTCTGACTTGAAGCATGGGTGTGTGAGGTTACATCAGTGAGTAAAGAAAAATCCCAAAGGACTCAAGATCTGGCCTCTCATGAAGATTGCCACAAAGAAAGAGAGGCATGCTCAGATGAATCCTAGAGGGATTCCTGTGATTTGAAACTTGGGAACTATCTCAAAATTGCAAATTTTTCATTGTAAATTAAAAATATAAAAGTAATCTAGCATGATAATTCCAAAAAAGAGAAAATATGAAAATGGTTCATGATGTTTATAAGTGACCTTGCACTTCATCCTTTCAGGATCCATGGGAGATATTGTGATGACCCAGACCCCACTCTCTCTGTCTGTCACCCCTGGACAGCTGGCCTCCATCTCCTGCAGGTCCAGTCAGAGCCTCCTGCATAGTGATGGAGACACCTATTTGCACTGGGTTCTGCACAAACCAGACCAGGCTCCAAGGGGTATGACTTATGAGGTTTCCAAAAAGTACTCTTGGACCCCAGAGAGGTTCAGTGGCAGTGGGTCAGGGACAGATTTCACACTCAAAATCAGCAGGGTGGAGGCTGAGGATGCTGGAGTTTATTACTGTGTACAAGGTACACATGGTCCTCCCACAGTGATGCAGCCCCGAACACAAACCTCCCTGCTTGGGAAGGCCCAGCTGCCCTCCTGCACTGCTGTCTGAGGAGCAGCACAGCACAGCCTGCTCTGTGTGAGAGGAAGAGGCTGAAGAATCAGAACAGCAAGTTGCAGCTGAGGCCCTTGCCCAGGTCTGAGAGTGAGGAAGACAGCAAAGCAGCAAGAACCTGTGTCAAGGAAGACAGAAGAAAACTCTGGGTCATCCTCCTGCAGGTTCTTGACCCACCAGATGCTGTAGGAAAAGGAGGCACATGGTGACTGTATTTTAAAGGCAAAACAAATGAACTTCGTTGTCTTTATGGATGTGTTGTATAAGAAAAAGGTGAAATTCAAGACAACTCTTCCATTGGTTTGAAACCAAGGAACCGGAGAATTTGAAACCATATGGTATGAGACCAGGAGAGGTGAAGGGAAGCAGCACTAATGTATTACATAAAGACAGAAATAACAACCTTAGTAAATCAGTTGGTCAACATAGCTAGAGAAGAAATAGATTTAAAAAAAAATACAAGAGCATGGGCAACTGATTGAAAGCTGACAAAACTGTTTAAATGAAGCTGAGGATAGAATTTCAGACCCTGAGGACAGGATTGCAGATAGCAATCATGAAAGGGTAGAACTTATAAAAACAATAAAGCAGCATGAAATGACAATCCAGAAGCTTCAAGATGATGCCAGATGAAACAATGTAAGATTAATAGGCATCAGTGAGAAGGCAGGAGACAACACAAAGGACATAACTAAGATGTTCACAGAAGTAATGGCAGAAAATTTCCCAAACATGGGGGAAAAATCTGATATACAAATAAGTGAGGCATATAGAACACCAAACAATCACAACCAACATAAATCTACACCCAGACATATAATAATTAAGATCTCAGACATACAGCATAAAAACAGAATACTAAAAGCTATTAGAGAAAAGACACAACTCACTTATCAAGAAAAGCCTATTAGAATCATGGCAGACTTCTCAGTGCAAACCTTCAGGTTAAGAAGAGCTTGGAGTGAAGTATTTTAAGCCCTAAAAGAAAACAACTTTCAACCCAGACTGATGTACCCAGCAAAACTGTCTATCAAATTTAATGGAGAAACAAGATACTACCATGAAAAAGAACAACTGAAGAAATTCATGTCCATTAAACCAACCTTTGAAAGAGCACTGAAAGACATCCTAAACAGAGATAAAAATGACCACAATCTCCAGAACAATAACAGAAAGAAACCACCAGTCTGGACAGGAAATTAAACAAGAGAGAAAAGCAGGAAACCAACAATAGGAACACAACATAGCAAAGTCAAGCCAGTGCATATGAGTGATATCCATAATGTAAATGGGCTGAACTCACCTATCAAAAGAAACAGGTTGACAGAATGGATCAAGAAACAGAATCCCACAATATGCTGTGTACAAGAAACACATCTGACTCAAAAAAGAAATTCATAGATTAAAAATAAAGGGTGGAAAACAGTATTCCATGCAACAGGAACCCAGAAAAAGGCAGGGGTAGCCATTCTGTTTGCAGACAAAGTGAACTTCAAACCTAAAAGGATTAAAAGAAATAAAGAAGGCCACTACATACTTATTAGTGGAAAACTACAAGAGGAAGAATTAACAATTATAAATATATATGCACCAAATACATGAGCACCCAACTATACAAGACAAATACTAGTGGACATGAAAAACCAAATACACAAGAACACAATTGTGGTAGGAGAACTTAACACCCCACTGTCACAAAGAGATAGGTCAACTGGACAAAGAAATAATAGAACTCAATCATACCTGTGAGCAAAGAAAAGCCCAGGTCCTGATGGATTCACAGCTGAATTGTATAAAAAATTTAGAGAAGATTTAATGCCAATACTCCTTAAACTCATCAATGTAATCAAATCTTTATCTAATGTTTCTCTCCTTTTTTTGTATTCCTCCCTTCCTCAATCTGTATCTTCCTGAGAGATGCTTCCTGAGAGCATTTCTTTTATTACTCTACTCATATCTTGCTTTACCTGATTTAATATTTAGTTTTGAGCTCATCTACAAAGTCCCAAAGATATCTCTTAATGTCCATTGAAGCCATGTCTGATGTGTGTTTGTGGCCCTTAGTCTCCCTTGTTTTTCCCTCTCTTGGATCAGTGCTCCCAGGGTTCTGGTCTGGGGGCCTCCTCCTGCCTCTCTCTCCTGTCATGGCCCTGGCTTCCTCCACACAGGTTACAGTGCAGGTCCCAGCCCCCTTCCTTGAAGACAAGTTTGCAATGTGTGATCATGAAAGGCTCATGATGTTGGTTTCTGACATTGCACTTCTTCATCATTTTAGGATCAATGGGAGATATTCTGATGGCCCAGACCCCACTCTCTCTGTCTGTCACCCCTGGACAGCTGGCCTCCATCTCCTGCAGGTCCAGTCAGAGCCTTCTGCATAGTGATGGAGACACCTATTTGCACTGGGTTCTGCACAAACCAGACCAGGCTCCAAGGGGTATGATTTATGAGGTTTCCAAAAAGTACTCTTGGACCCCAGAGAGGTTCAGTGGTGATGGGTCAGGGACAGATTCCACACTCAAAATCAGCAGGATGGAGGCTGTGGATGCCGGAGTTGTTTACTGTGCACAAGGTACACATGCTCCACCCATAGTGATGTAGCCCTGAACACAAAACTCCCTGCCTGGGAAGGCCCAGCTGCCCTCCTGCACTGCTGTCTGGGGAGCAGCACAGCACAGATTTCTCTGTGAGATAGGAAGAGGTTGAAGAATAAGAACAACCAGTTGCAGCTGAGGCCTTTGCCCAGGACTAAGAGTGAGGAACACAACAGAGTGTCTGGGACCTGTGCTCTGCTGAGGGCTCTGACAGAGAGAGAAGGATGCAGCTGACTCCAATGGAGTATGGTGACCTGCGTTGTCTTCTCAGCCTGTCTGAGAACCACCCCCATCTCACAAGGGCAGAGTTGTAGAGATCATTGCTGGGCTTGCAATTTTGAGCTTGGCACAAGTACATGGATCATGGAACATTGGTGCCTCTTGCAGGACTCTATGGACTCCATGATGAGTAAAGATCCTGGCCTGAAGAAACATCAGTCATGTCACATTTTTCTAAACAATGTAGCAAGGCAAAGGTGAGCATCCAAATTGTGATTCTACCTCATCATATCCTGGGGATGACCTGAGAGAAGTTGAAGGATCCACATTTGGTGATATCCAGGAATATAGCAACCACACAAAAGGGGCAAACACACACTCAGAAAATTTCTCACAGCAGTTACCAGCAGTATAACGTGTGTTCTATGGCCAATCTTTTCCTCTGTTCTCCATTACTACTCATGAAGACATATTCAGTGTTAGTCTCCACAAGGACCTTTCCTTCCAAGATGTGTGCGGACAAACACGTTTTTAAGACCCCATGCTTCCAGTATTCAGGCAGGCACCTCACAGCTCCACTAACTCTCATGATCATTGGTAACTCTCCACATGCTCAGTTCCTTTCTCTTAGTGCAAATCCTCCAAAATCACTACTATCCTCAAAGCTAACTGTAGGGTGAGAGAAATGGAGAGTCTGATAATAGAGACAGTTAATATCTGTTTGCTATTTTTGGCCTTTCAGACAACTTTGACAGTAAACATTAAAAAAGTTCCTTTAACACAACTATCCAAAGCAACATGTGCTTAATTTTCCAGACTTGGCAATAGCTGTTTTGAAAGGTGGGAAGGCTCTGATCATGTTTTAAAATCAGAACACATATGTTTGCTGACATATTAGACATGAGGTGAGACAGAAAAACAAAATCAAAGACTGCTTTGTGGTTGAAAAAGAGAATTTGCAATAATGTGTCCTTAGGTGAGAAGGCAGACAGAGCAACATTGGGAGGCAGGTGAAAACAAGGCCTTGCACAGAACATAGTTCCAATTTTGAGATGGCAACAAACCCCCAGCCAACAACTATCCCTCAGGTACTTCCATGCATTGGATTCTGGAGCTCTAGGAAGGGAACTGAACTGGAGACACAACTACAGGGATAGAGGTGAGGTCACCAGGAAATGAGAGTAAGTAGATGAGGGCAGACTGCTCCCTGAAAGGCAACCCAAGTTTTGTAGGTCAAGATGCAAGGAGAAAACAGAACTGGAGACTATGGAGTAGGGGTCAGTGGAAGCTAGAGAGAGAGGGATAGGAGAGAGAGCAAAAAAAGAGAGAGAGGGATAGACACACAGAGAAAAGGAGAGAAAAGGAGATCCTAGAGCCAAGAATCTCTTTTTTGTTCACAAATGTGAAATTAAAGCGCTGAATGATCATTAAAATGTCCTTTAGGCCAGGTTGCTATAAACAGCCCAAACGTTGTGTTTCTTACAAGACCCCAGATCATCCTGGGCAGGGCAAGAGTTCCAGGATCACTTTTGGCAGATGACCTCTTGCTTCCCCTGTTGGTCAGTCCTATGCAGGGCAACTTCAAAGGAAAATTGCTCTCAACCTTCCCATTTCAATTATCTAGAAACAGTTTTTCTACCATGCTATGATCTGGCTTAACAAGTACAGATTCCTTTGCAGTATCCCAGAGTACTGCAGCTGTGAAGAGCCTCGCGCGGACCGTCATTTCCTTGGAACGTGCTGTGCAAGGTCATTTTCATAGTTCACCAAGCTTGATTTTCATTGTTGGTCCTGTGACCTGAATCTATCCTCTCACCCAGCCCTATCCTCAAGGAATTACAGCACCCAAGCTATTCTCTACCTTGTACCAACTTTCCCGTCTTATACTCTGACATCACAAGCTTACTATTCTGTTCTCAACCTGCCCAACTGTCCACTTGCAACAAGAAAGCAAATCTATACAAGCAAAGGCACAAACTCAAACAGCTGTTGAAACACTATAGGAGACATGGACACAGAAGAAAATATAAACCATATACCTGAAATGCCTGAAATGATACCAACTGAAATAAAGAAGCAACTTCAGGAAGCTATGAAGGAACTCAAATCAGAAATAATCTCCCAGGTAAAAGAAGAAATGGTAAAAGTAGTGAAATAAATACAGAATGCATCTAAAGAAGACACAGTTAAAAAATTAGAGGAACAAAGCAAACAGAATCCCTGAATGAACAGTATAAGAAACAAACAGAATGCATGAAGCAGATTCAAAGAGATATATAGGAAATCAAAAATTCTATTGAAAGTTGCCAAAACCACCTCAATGAAAGTGAAGATAGAATTTCAAAGATAAGATTGAAGCTAGTGAATAGGAAAGGAAAGATCTTTTAAAAATAACAAGGAATCAGGAAATAACAATTCAAGAGCTGCAAGATGATGCAAAGAAAAACAACATAAGGTTAATAGGGATGAATGAAAAGGAAGGGACAACACAAATGATATCAAGAGGCTATTTACAGAAGTAATAGCTGAAAATTTCCCACACATGAGAATGGAACCTGATATATGGATTAGTGAAGCATATAGAACTCCAAATAGACATAACCAAAATAAAACTACACCCAGACATATAATAATCACCATCCCAGAAATCCAACATAAGAACAGAATATTAAAAGCTGTTAGAGAGAAAAGACAGATCACCTATAAAAGAAAACCTATCAGAATCACAGCAGACTTCGTAACACAAACAATGAAGTCAAGAAGACCATGGAGTGAAGTATTTCAGATCCTAAAGGAAAACGACTTCCATCCCAGACTGATGTACCCTGCAAAACTGTCCTAAAGTAGTTGCTCAGAGTACAAGATATAGGCATAAAAATTTCTCCAATCAATACTGTCACAGGACTTCCTTTTCAGTGAACTAAGACACACTAATAGTATAACTGCCTCGAGACTTCCTTTCCTTTTCCCTTCTGTCCCACTCCCTTTCCCCCATCCTAGTTTCTTTTTCCTATTGAACAGTTTCTTCCTATTTCACAATGTCTATCACACACTCTACACCTTATTTACTCTTTTTTTATTTAAAGGGATAAAACCAAAAAAGGAGAGAAATATTACAGAATTTCAAAAAAAAACATAAACAGTAAGAAATCACTAGCTGATAAATTACATATTGCTTTTTTAAAAATAGTTATTCAAGTTACAAAATTAAAGCACACAAAATGGACACTCAAGCAGTGAGACTGCAAACAAATCTGTTCAACAATCAAACAAGAACTAAGAAATATGGGTAACAATCCTGCACACATAAACATACATGCATTTATATTTTTGTGGTACTTCCTATTTTCTCTTTTTTACAATAGCAATTATACATTTTTTAATTAAAGAGAGAAAAAACAGGAAAATTGTAGAAATATTACAGAATTTCAAGAAAAGAAGATAAACAGTAAAAAATCACTAGTTGATACATTACATATTGTTCTTTTAGAAATAGTTATTCAAGTTACAGAATTAAAACACACAAAGTGGACACTAAAGCAGTGAGAGTGCAAATGGATCTGTTCAACAATCCAACAAGAACCTAGAAATATGGTCATCAATCCCACACATCTAAACATACATGCAGCTAAAGAACTAGAGAAAAAAGTACATGAGCATGGGAAACTGATTGAAAATTTGAATGAACAATATAGAAAACAAGCAGAATTCATGAAACAAACTCAAAGAGACATCCAAGAAACAAAAAATTCTATTGAAAGCATGCAAAACCGCCTAAAGGAAGCTGAGGATAGGATTTCGGACCTTGAGGACAGGATCACAGTTAGTGATCAGGAAAGGATAGAACTTTTAAAAATAACAAAGCAGCATGAAATGCCAATCCAGAAGCTTCATGATGATGCCAAGAGCAACAATATAAGAATAATGGGCATTAGTGAAGATACAGGAGTGCAGGCAAATGACATACATAAAGTATTTACAGAAATAATAGCAGAAAATTTCCCAAACATGGGGAAAGAATCTGATACACAGATAAGTGAGGCATATAGAACACCAAACAGTCACAATCAACACAAATCCACACACAGACACATAATAATTAAGATCTCAGACATACAGCATAAAAACAGAATATTAAAAGCTGTCAGAGAAAAGACACAACTCACCTATCAGGGAAAGCCCATTAGAATCATGGCAGACTTTTTTCAGCACAAACCCTCAAGTCAAGAAGAGCTTGAAGTGAGGTATTTCAAGCCCTGAAAGAAAACAATCTTCAACCCAGACTGATGTGCCTTATTTACTCTTGTAGTTTCTCACACCATGGAGGCAATACAATGTTCACATAATGTCACTCTGATTTATTTCACTTATGAGCTTGCCATTCTCTAATAACCAATGGTCTGAACATTTGTTCATATATTTACACGTATTTTTTGTCATCTATATTTCTTCTGAGAAATGCATATTCATCTCAGATGCCCATTTTGAGATTGGCTCTTTAAATTTATGAGGTCTGTTTTTGAGTTCTTTATATATTCTAGAGAGAAGTTTTTTGTCTGAGGAACAATTGGCTAAAATTTTTCTACTCTGTGGGTTGTTTTTTCACTCTGTTGGTGATTTCCTTTGTTGTGCAAAAGATTTGTAATAAGATGAGATCCCAATCACTGATAATTTGAAGTGTTTTCCATGCAACTTGGGTTTTCTTCATGAACTCTCTGCCTATATCTACATCTTTAAGATTTCTACCTACTTTGTCTTCAAGCAGATTTAATGTTTCTGCTTTAATATTTAGATTTTTTATCTCTTTCAATTTTAGTTTAGTGCATGGTGATAGCTATGGGTTTAATTTTACTCTTCAGCATGTAGAGTGATTTTTTCCAGCACCATTTATTAAAGAGGCTATCTTTCTTCCAGTGAACATGTTTGACTGCTTAGTCAAGGATAAGGTAGTTGAGTGTCTCTGTAGTTGTATCTACATCTTCTACTCTGTTCTACTGATTCTAGGTCTGTTTTTCTCCAATGTCATGCTGATTTTAAAACAGTAGCTTTGTAGTATAATTTCAACTCAGGGATTTTAATCACTCTGCTTTTCTATTGTCGCCCAGAATTGCTTTTGCAATTCTATATCTCTTGTGTTTCCAAATGAATTTTAAGAATGTTGTCTCTAGTTCCATAAGGTATGATAATGGTGTTTTGATCAGGCTTGCATTTTGATCAGTTTTGGGAGTATGGCCATTTTCACTACACTGATTCTTCCTGTCCATGAGCAAGGGATATCTTTCCATTTTCTGATGTCCTCTTCAATCTCCTTTCTCAGGAATCTTAATTTTCAAACTGTAATTTTTTTTTTTTTGTTCTGGGGATCAAACTCATGACCTCATGCTTTCCAGACAGGCACTTAACCCACTGAGCTAAATCTCTGGCCCTCAAACTGTAATTTTTAAAACATATATATTGTACTTCCTTTGTTAGATTTACTCTTCAGTACTTCATTTTTTTGGACGCTATTGTGAAGGGTGTGGTCTCCCTAAATTCATTCTCAGTAAGACAATTGTTGGTGTACAGGAATACAATTGAGTTTTATGTATTGACTTTGCATTTGGCTGTACAACTGAATTTGGTTGTTAAATCTACAAATCTTTTGGTGGAGTTTTTGGAGTCTTTTACATGCATATCATGTCATCTGTAAATAATGATAATTTAAATTTTTCTTTTCCTATCTTTATTTTCTCTCTCTCTCTCTCTCTCTCTCTCTCTCTCTCTCTCTCTCCCAAACTATATTTGCTATTGACAGTAGTAAAAGACCACAAATAATGTGCAAATTGGTGAATAAATACAATACACCTAACAAACATCCTACCCTGAGCCATACAATAGAATAAAGGAAAGAACACTTTTTGCAGGATTTCAAGCAAGCAAGAGATGACAGGTCACTGTCAAGTGAGTGTGAAATCAGAGAATAGGTGTCAAGCAGCAATAGATCCTTAGAGAAGGACAATAGGCAAAACTATAAACACTGTAATTGGCATGGAGCCCAAGATATGTCACAGAACTGGAGTCACCCTGCTAATACATGACATCCAGCAGCAGAGCACAAATCCATGAGAAGAGCACAAAGTCACCTTTCTATGGGTTTCTTTTATGACCACACTTTGAAGTAGCTCTTTTGCACAATAATGTAACTGCAAAGTCAGGAAATGCAATCATTTTTTATAAGGAGATGATAATCATTCATCAGAAGCAAATATTAGAAGTCTGAGGTCATAATACAATTACCAAGTAAGAAATGAGGTAGTTACTTTGTTCTATGTTATGAAAAGGGGGAAAGCTAGTTTTGATTGTGTGCAATCTTTATCATGCTCCCTTTACCAGGTACTGACCAAAGGGACAGTGTCCTGAGCTTCAGGCCCCCAGAGGATATGCTCAGGGGCAGCAAGACCTGGGCCCACATTACTGAAAGACTCTTCGAGCACTTTTTCACCTTTCTAGGAACAGTCCAGTTTTTCCCTTCAACTTTACCACATGCTTGGTAAAGCCTAGATTTGCAATACTTGCACTGTAGTAACCTCTGCCTACAACAAAAACTAAGTCAAACCCTGACCTCCTTGTCCCACAGCCATGACAACTGGGAGAACAGGAGCTTTCTACATGATTACAAGGAGCCATCTCAACTCTGGGCTAAGAACCTGGCCACAGACAGAGCTGACATTCAAGAGGTCTTGGGGAGAAATGTTTGGGAGGGGAGAGAAAAACAAAAATGAAAAAAAAAAAACCTCATGACTCATTTTAGTTAATCAGAAAACAATCTGACTGGCCCAATCTAAGCTGCAGACACGTCTCTCTGAATGCAATTTTGTGGAAGTGAACCCCACAGAAGAGGGTTATTTGGTGACTGTCCTTGGCTTCTGCAGACTCAGTGATCAGCTTGGTCTTGTGCTCACCATGCCACAGTGAATGCAGGGTGCAGAATGGTCCCCCTAGTGGCTGCACCTCTGGTCTGCTGCTGGAACACATCAATGGGATCTTCGTCCTCCATCTCCAGTTGCACTGCAGTCTGTTTCATTAATAGGCTGCCCAGCAAACCTGAATCTAACCTGTCTCCTGGACAAGCCCTGCCTCTCTCAGTAGGACTTCAGCTTGCTCAGTGGTGTGTGCCTGTTGCTCTTGAACTGTGCCGTTGAGCCCTCCTGCCTGCTACCTTCAGATTGATGTAGGTGTTCTTGGTCAAGGTGGTCTCACCTTGAGGCTTCTGGGACAGGGCTACACAGCAGCCACAAATGCAGCATGGAGCTGACAAGTCATGCTTTTGGCCCCACCACTGTCGTGCCGCAACTGCTCACAGAACCGCATTTTATCCTTATTTCTCTCTCTTACCTAGTTGCTCTGTTTCCAGAACTATTTTGAAATAGCAGTGGTGATCGTGGACATCCTTGCCTTGTTATTGATTTTTCAGTTTTTAATTATGATGCTGGCTGTTGGTGGGTAATAGACAGCTTTTATCAGATTGAGATAAAGGTCATCTATTCCCATCAGAATTCAGATTTTTACCCAAAACATTGATCTTCTTTTACTGAAATTGTGACCTTTTTCATATTTGGAGTACTTTTGCATTAGTTTTGATATTTTTAATTATTCTATCAAGATACTAAGCACCTGTTCTAAGGAATACTTACACTCCTCTTTAAACTTCACACTACAACTAATGTGGCTTGACCCACACACTACTCTAGCCTGTGGATCAGGGTATGAAAGGGCAGGTATTACTTTACAGAGCTCAAAGAGGATGCTAGGAGATGGCTGACAACATCTCCTTGTGTCAGAAAGCACTGTGTGGGAGGAGCAGTTTGACCTCCAGACACATGGTGATTTCTGGCAACCTCAGAGGTCTTCACAGAGAGACACGGCAGTTCAGTGGATGCCAGGGACTGCACTAGCTGGTGAGCTGTGTGAATTTGGCTATATGCAGGAGAGGGCAATTGCACCAGGAGCCATTTTGGAGAGAAGCCCACTGAGCTCCGAACTCAGAACAACTGCTGCAGTTTTCTGCTGGCTCCCACCTGAGTCCACACCCACAGAAGGTGCACTGACTGCTCCAATCTGAACAGTTCTTGTTCTACCCTCATGGCCAGAAACCAGCCTGTAGTTCAGGAGAAATAGGTGTGCAGGCTCACTGAGACTATTCACTACCCCACTATTAACCTATTGTTGGCCTGTTGAGATAAATCAATGTGAATCTGGACTCTGTTGCAACACATCTTCTACCAGTGATGGAAGAGACACACCTTGAAGTAGACTCTTCTTTTTTTCTTTTTTTTAGTTAGAGAAAAAAAGCAAAACAAAGAAAAGGTAGAAATAATACAGAATTTCAAAAAAATTAACACTAAAAAATCATTAGTTGATAAATTACGTATTATTATCTTAGAAATAGTTATTCAAGTTACAAAATCAAGGCATAAAAAGTGGACAATCAAACAATGACAGTGCAAGCCATTGTGTTCAATGATCCAACAAAAGCTTAGTAGTATGATTATCTGTCTTACACACTTTAACATACATACAGTTATATTCTTTAGAGCACTTTCCTTCCCTTTCATTTTTACATTACCTATTATACATTTTGGATCTTATTACTCCTTCAGTTTTTATTATTTTTTACACTATATAGACAATGTAATATTTAAAATATGAGACTTATTTATTTCACTTATGAGGACAGTCTCAAGTTGCCTCCATTTATCTATAACAGCCTCAAGATCATCCTTTTTATAGCTGAGTAATATTTCATTGTATGAAAATACCACATCACTTTTTATCCACTCTGTGACTGATGGGAATTTTGGATGTTTCCAAGAATTAGCTATTGCAAATTGTGCTGTTATAAACGTGGGTGCACATATATCACTGTGACATGACCTTTTCAATTTTTCTGGGAAAATATCCAAGAGGGGAATAGCTGGATTGAATGGAATTTCAATCCTACTTTTTTGAGGAATCTCCATTGTGGCTGCACTAGTTTACACTTCCACAAGCAGTAAAGAACTGTTCTTTTTTCCCCATAGCCTTGCCAACATTTGTTATCAGTTGATTTCTTGATGGCAGCCATTCTTTCCATAGTGAGATGAAATTTCTATGCTGTTTTAATTTGTATTTCTTGAATGACCAGTGATGGTAAACATTTCTTCATGTATTTATTTGCCATTTGTATATCTTCATCTGAAAACTGTGTGTTCACATAGATGCCCATTTTTGGAGAGGGTCTTTGAAATTGGGGGGCTTGATGTTTTTCAATTCTTTATATGTTCTGGATATAAGTCCTTTGTCTGAGGGATTGCTGGCTAAAATTCCCATTCTGTGGGTTTTCTTTTCATTTTGTTGGTGATTTCTTTTTAAGTGCAAGAACTTTTTAATAATATGAGATCCCAGTTGTTGAGTTTTTAAAGTATTTCCAGTGCAGTTTGCATTTTGTTCATGAATTTTCTGCCTACCCCGATGTCTCCAAGATTTCTAATTAACTTGTCTTCCAGTATATTTAGTGTTTCTATTTTAATATTTAGATCTTTGATCCACTTTGACTTTAGTTTAGTGCATGGTGATAGGCATGGGTCTAGTTTCAGTCTTCAGCATGTGTGGGGCCAATTTTTCCAACACCACTTATTAAAGAGACTAACTTTCTTCTAGTGAACATGTTTAGCCCCTTTGTCAAATACCAGGTGGCTGAGTAGTGTGTTTGCATCTTATAATCTGTTCTATTGATCCTCAGATCTATTTCTTTGCCAGTGCCATGTTGATTTTATCACTGTAGCTTTATATTATAGTTTCAATTGAGATGCCTCCTGCCTTGCCTTTTTGCCCAGAATCAACTTTGCTACTCCAGATTTCTTCTATTTCCAAATGAATTTTAGAATTGTTTTCTCTATATTTGTAAGGAATGTTAGTGGTATTTTGATTGATATTGCATTAAGTCTGTATAACAGTTTTGGGAGTATGGCAATTTTCACAATGTTGGTTCTTGCTAACCAAGAGCAAGCAATATCCATCCATTTTTGATATCTTATTCAATCCCCTTTTTTAGCCTAGTATAATTTTCAGTATATAGGTGTTTTAAATTCTTTGTTAGGAGAGGTCTTGAGAAGATGGTAGATCAGTTAGTAGCAAGATAAAGAGCCTCTGTGAAAGAAACAGCTCAGACACTAGAATTTACCACCATGGAGAAGACCAGATGAAAGGAGAGGGATTCTTGCAACTCAGGAAGAAACTAAGGAAAAAGAACAAGAAAAAAAAGAAAAGAAAAATGTGAACAGAAGGCTGGAACCAGATGAGCTCTCACTGGAGCCAGTCCCATGCTGTGCTAAGGGCCTTGAAATCAGACAACTCCCAGTCATGCTGAAGTGCTGAAGTCGAGGATTGGTGAGCCCAAAGCCTTCCACAGGAGGACACATCACAAGGGAGGATGGAGCTGGCATGGAGATCTGCACTAACCTGGGGTGAGTGCTCAGAATTTGGTTCTCCCATGGGAGGGGTTGACCAGCTAGACAACATATTGGAATTGGACAGGACAAGACTGAACCTGGAACTTCAGTGGTTTTAGTTGGCCACTCCTGGCCCAGAGCAGATTGGTAGGATCTACTTGGGATGGGTCATGCCCCTGGTCAGCACCCAATAGCCAGGGATGAAATGGCCCCTGAAATTGTCTCAAACTGGTTCCATCCACATGTCACAAACTAAGTGCTGAAGGCCCCCACTGGTATTCCAGCTGAGAGGGGAGGGGCCAGCCTACACCACCCCTGCTTGCACCTCATTGATCAACAGCAAACTGGAGAGGGCAGCAATCTCTAGCCAGCAAGCTTCAGAAGAACCGTAACCAATACTGAAAGGGGCTGGGGCCTCCACCATATACCTGTCTGGAAGAAGCCAGAAACATGACAAGAGAAAGAAAAAAGAAAAAGCCTCCAATGGCCAACACAAGGAATATGGATCCAGGAGAGATAAATACAGAAGAGATCTAGGGCACCAAACATGCAATATCAGACACAACATAAGCTGACATAAAGAAGTATCTTCATGACATTATAGAAGAACTCAAAACAGAAATAATAATACAAGTAAAGCAAGATATAAGAAAAATAATAAAAGAAACAACAACAGAAAGAAACCACCAGACAGGGCAAGCAATTAAACAAGGGGGAAAAGCAGAACACCAACAATAGGAATATAATATGACAAAGTTGAGCCAGTACATATCAGTTATATCCATCAATGTAAATGGCCTCAATTCACCTAACAAAAGAAATAGGTTGACAGAAAGAAACAGGATCCCACAATATGCTGTGTACAAGAAACACATCTGACTCAAAAGGAAACTCAGAGATTAAAAGGCAAAAGATGAAAAACAGTATTTCATGCAACAAGAACCCAG
>PVLA01013083.1:15851-38351 GCA_004027455.1 Hydrochoerus hydrochaeris | reverse complement strand
TTGGGGTCTCTGCATGGCAAAGTCACAGCCCGGCTAGCTGGGGACAGGGCCCAGGGTGTCAGTCGGGTCAGAGAGCCGAGGGTACTGGTCTCCCTGGCCCAGGACAGGGCAGGGGCTACACAGCCAGGAACCCCTCACCCCAATGGGGTGTTTAAAGCCCCTGAGCTGTGCAGTTGCAGCGAAACCCAGGCTGCTGAGGGCCGAGGACCCGCCCTACCCCAAGCCACCCCACAGGTCAGCGGGGCCCTCCCAGGGGGACCCCAGGCCAGCCGGAGCAGGCCGCTGAAGGGACCCGGGTCTGTGCCTGGCCCTGGGGCCCCTCCCATGCCCACCAGCTGTCCCTGAAGGTCCAGCCATGCTGGGGCCATGTGGCAGCCAGCCGGGTCGCCGGCAGGGCAGGGGAGGACTGGGGGCCACTTGTGCCCTGACCGCCCTGGCACCCTGCCCAGCTGCTCTTGCCTCCTGCGTGGGGGCAGCAGGGGCGCCGGGCCAGGCCATGCCACGCCACAGCAGGCTGGGCTAGAGGGGAGCAGTCCCCAGGGTCAAAGCCTGGGCTGAGGGTCCGGGACGCCCTAGACCTCTCGGCGTCCTTCAGTAAAACGGACCCCAGGGGAGCGCAGGGTCTCCAGAGCTCCTGCAGGGGGCGAACGTCAGTAGCCGCCTCCGGGCCTCAGTTTCTCCATCCATAAATTCTTTTGATCTGATGCCGTCCTCTTAACCCTCCCAGTGGCGCCACTGAACATCCAGGGACCCGGAGCTCTTCCCCTGGCCGGGCGTCCAGTCACACGATTCCACGGTCCCGCTCACCGCCGCTTTCCCTTGAAGCCGTATTTATTTATTGTGAAATAACTGCTTTCTCAGTGTGAGAGGAACATATGCTCACTGCAAAATCATGTGAAAATGAAAAGTGTAATAAGAGAGGGAGGAACAAAGTCCCCGGAGCCGAGCACCACAGGTGTCCCGTGAGCCCTGGGTGCACCAGGCCAGACTGGCTGCTTTTTCTTTTCTTCCTTTCTTTCTTTTTTTTTCAACCAGGGACCAAACTCTCAACCTTGTGCTTGCCAGGCAGGTGCTTATGCCACTGAGCTAAACCTCAGCCCTCAGACTGACATCTTTGATTTTCTTTCTTTTTTTTTTTTTGAAACTGTGTAGTTCAGGTCGGTCCTGAGCTCACTTTATAGTCCAGGCTGCCTTTGAACTGGCAGCGATCCTCCTGCCTCAGCCTCCCTAGTGCTGGGATTACAGGTGTGCATCACCATGCCTGGCGACAGTCACTGCTTTGAAAGCTCTACATGAACGTGTCCATTTATCTACAAATTTAAGGCTCTACAATCTGCCAAACACACGCACAGACGGTCACGGTACACTTACGAGTGTGCTTTCTAATGTCATCGCACGGTCTTACAAGGCCACTGAGACTGGGGGGGGACACTGAGCTCTGAGCTGTGCAGGGCCACGCGTGGGACACACACAGGTCGGCACCGAGGCCCTCCCTCTGACACACCCCCTCCCCTGACACACTCCGCTTGGGCCTCGCTCCTGGCCCCCGATTCACCCTCCTTCTTCACACTCTGATCTCACAGGTCCGCAAAGCCAGGTCCTCCTGGGCACTGGGCAGTTTGCAGTTTTTCTGGATCGCAAAACCTGACACTCTGCCACCCACATGCCTGCCTCCCAGGGGCCTTGGCTGGACAGTGAGCCACCTGCTGGTCCCTGTCTCTCCAGGGCACCCCGCGAGGCTCCCCCAGGCAGCAGTGGGCTGTTACACAGAGCAGCGTCTCCGAGTCTCTTCCGGATCGAGACTGGGCCCTGGGTGACCCGGTTATGGCCTCGCTGTGGAGAAGATGCCCAGGCCTTCTCTGTTAAACAACCATCCTGCCGGGTGCCGTGGCTCCTAGCTGTCATCCCAGCACTCGGGAGGCTGAAACAAGAAGGTTGCCAAGAGTTCAAGGCCAGCCTGGGCTGCAGAGCGAGGTCCTGTCTCCAAAAAAAAAAAAAAAAAGGAAAAAGAAAAGAAAAACCTCAGCCACTAAGTTCAGTCGGGACCGAGTGACAAAGTACTGGGGAGAAGACGCCTGCCGAGAGTCTGTGTGCGGCGTCTCCCTGGGTCTCGTGGAGCCTTGGCGAAGCCCGGACGCCCTTCCTCTCCGCACTGCAGGCTGAGGGCCGAGGCCGGTGCCGCGGTCCGTGTCTGGGCAGGACCCGCTTCCTGCCTGCGCCCACACCTCCTCCCTGCGTCCTCGCCTGGAGAAAGAGGCAGGGCGCTTTCCAGGGGCTCCTCTTGTAAAGACGCCAATCCTGACTGTCACCTCCCCAAGTCCCCACTCCTCACCCTGCACCCGGGGTTAGCATTTCAACCCGGAACCGGGGCACGCATGCATCAGCCCGTGTCACACGTGTCTGGTGGGAGAGCTGTGTGGGTCCCACGGAGATTTTCAACCTGGGAGAAAGGAACCGGAACCCAACCCGCACCTGGCCTGGGAGCATCTGCTCCTCTTCAGATCCAACCTCAGCACCGTCCACAGCGTCTGATGCTAGACCAGCCTGGGCAGGGCGGACAGGGGTCAGCCAGGGGCCGGGGTGCTGGTCCTCTGCCTCCTGCCTGCCCTGCTGGGGGGACCGAGGCCATAGCCTGTCCCTGCACCAGGACACAGAAGGACCAGGGGACTCAGGGCCTCCGACCTATGTTAGGGTTAGGCTTAGGGTTAGATGCCCAGGGCAACACACAGGAGCACTATGTGTCCTCTGTGTGTGACCTTACACTGGTGACATCCTCTCTTTGCCTTCGTGGACAGTCCCTGCCACCTGAAGGAATGCCCAGCCATGGGCAAAGGCCCAGCTAGCCCGACTCGCACCGCCTGCCAGCTCTCGCCCACCTGGAAGCCTTTTTCTATGTATCTACTGTTCCAAGACACATGTAGTGTGCACAGTAATCGGGCACATACTGGGCACCTCCGGCGTGTGGCATGCTGGGTGGCGATGTCGGTTTCAGTCTCAGAAGAGGGTTTGAGAGTGGGGTTATTGTCAGCCCCCTACCGGTTTTGAGGTGGGTTCTCACTATGCAGTGCAGGCTGGGCTCACGGGGACCCTCCTGCCTCATCCTCCCGAGTGCTGAGATTACAGGCAAGCACTGCTGCATCTGGCCTCTGTCAGCCCCTTTTACCGAGGGGACACCCGAGTCAAAGTCAGTGTCACACTGGCACGGGGCAGAGCAGGACCAGGGCTGGCCACCTGCCCCAGAGCCTGTCCTGTCTCTGGCGCACCCAGGGACCAGGCAGGAGGATGCGCAGGGACAGGTGTGCAGTACGGCACCTTAGTCGCAGTCTCATCCCTGGGACGCGATGCCTCACTCGCAGTGTAGAGGAGGGGAGGTTTGTTTTGGCTCGAGCCTGTGGAGGTTTCAGTGCACAGTCGGCTGGCACAAGGCAGGGAGGGGCCTGGCGGAGGAGAGCTGCTCAGGGAAGGGCGGACCGGAAGCAGCGGGGGCGGGGGCTGGATGCGTCCAGGCCACGCCCCCGTGGCCGCCTCTGGAACAGGCTCCTCCTGCCTGAGCACACTCGGCTGTGAATCCACCAGTAGGTTAACCCACCAACGCGATGCGCCTCACAGCCCACCACCCAGTCACCTTTTCCCAAAGCCCCACCTGGGAGCGCCGCAGGCTTTGGGGGGACACCTGCCTGTAACCCCCGGCAGCCCTGGCTCGGAGGTCTGCACCCCGCAGCAAGTGGCGTGGAACTGAGGCAGACGGGAGCCACCTGTGCCCAGCCCAGAGTCCCCCACCTGAGCCAGCTGTGTGTGTGTGTGTCAGGGGGGTCAGGGAGCAGCCTCACCTGCCCTGAGCTCACGGCCCTGGGCTGCTCCTTCCGGCCTCTGCCTGCTCCAGACCTTCCGGTGTGTCGCTGCCTGTGTGTTCGTGCACGGCTCTCTTCTGGTGAACAGCAGCCTGCAGGCGCGGTCTGCACAGCCTCCCGTGTGGCCCCATCTTACCCGATCACTTCCAGATACCTCATCTGCAGCAGGGTCTCACAGGCGCTGGGGTCCAGCCTGCTCCTCTTGGGGGGACACAGTTCAACCCACCGCTAAAGCCAGGCTGAGGCCGCAGAGGGGCTTCTACAGGGCGATTCCCCGTCCAGTCTGTCCTCCCAGGTCCTCTGCAGTACAGAAACAAAGGCCCAGCGGAGGTCGCCCAAGGCCACGCAGCAAAAGGCCACGCAGCTTGCACAAGTCGGCCCCAGGGGACCGGTGTGCAGTCCCCACTCTGTCCCCTCGAAGCCACAGGGGCTCGGCAGGGAGGACCTGCTGTTTCTGGTCACTGTGCTCCCAACTCCCCGCGCAAAAGGGGCCGCAGGGCGATTCCCTGCTTGCTGCACAGGGGAAAGAGCGGCCCAGCCTCAGCCCCCCCCCCCCCCCCCCCGCATCCCAGAGTCACTGAGGCCTGGACCCCTGAATTCCTGCTGCAGACCGTCTGGGCGACGCCACCTGCTGGACACATCAGGAAGTACACCCATGCCCTTTCCTGGGGACGCAGAGGCTGGGACCCTTCCTACCCGGTCCCAGTGGCAGAAGAGCCCCGAGCCCCGCAACTGCTGTGACAGAAGGGCCCAGCGAGGGGGCTGTGACCGGCGTGAGCGTCCCTGGTGACCGGAGAAGGCGCACATGGCCTCCGGCTGCCCGCCTCCCGCCTGCGGAGGGAGCGCTCTGTCCGCCTTCCCGGGCTGGCTTGTTTCCCGAGCAGGTTTGCAAAGGTCCTTCCGCCGCCGTCTGGGACCCGCGCTCCGCGGCTGCGTGCGCCACGGGTCAGCCCGGGTTTGCACTTTGCCTTCAAAGCCGTGCGGGCTGGGTATCTCCTTACTGCTTCCCCGTCCTGAAGACGTAAGATGTAGCCACTGCCCCACGCCCTGCCCAGCCCACCGCACTTGGCTTTGTGCAGCCGCAGGCCCCTCCACGCGGGGACCCCGCCCCGCCTGGCTGCAGCGCCCCTCCCGCTCTGCCCGCGCATCTCCACCCCCTGCCCGTGGTGGGCTCCGCGAGGACCACACTCGTGTCCAGGCGCAGCTGAAGCTGCAGGCCGGGCAGCCGTGGTTCCGGAGCAGAACCGCCGTGCACTGCCCTTGGCGGGCCGGAAGGGGAGGCGCGCGGGGCCACTTTCCCAGTGCACACGGCCACGCACCGCCTGAGGCCCCGGGCTGCTGTGTCCGTGCTCCCTGCACCCCGAGGGACTGAGCTTGTGCCCATGTTGACTTCCTCAGCCCCTTCCGGCAGGCCCCGTGTGTCCCCGGGAATGGTCACCCTCAGGCTCCCGCTGCCTCTTGCAACGGTCCCCTTGGGGTCATTGTGCTCACACCTGTGAGTTGCCTGCGTGAAAGTGCCATGGGCCACCTACCTCCTTCAGAGACCCCTCGTCCCCATTCTCCGAGACAGAAGCACCTTGGGAAAAGTGCGGCTGGACGCAGTGGTGGACCCCTGTAATCCCGGCACTCGGGAGGCAGAGGCAGGATTGCTGCGAGTCTGAGGCCAGTCTGGGCTACAAAATGAGTTCAAGGACAGTTTGAGCAGCAGAGTGAGACCCTGCCTCACCACCAACAAAAAAGAACAAAAGAAAGAATGAAAAGAGAAGAGAAGAGAGAGAAGAGAAGAGAGGAAAGGAAAGGAAAAAAAGAAAAGAAAAAAGGAAGAGAAGAGGCGCAGGTCCTGGCAGGCGCGTGTCCTAGCAGTGATCAGTGACAACTGCTGTAAGACTGTGATATGGTTGGATGCTGTCCTCAAGATGGGGCGTCGAATTTTTCTGGGTGGTCAACAGGCTGGGCCAGCCTAGAGTGCAGCTAGCCCTCCTCCTGCTCCAGCAAGAGCTTTGAGGAAAAAGGCCAGGGTGGGGCATGAGGACGGGGCAGGGCAGGACACGGTGCATCTCGGGGCCTGACCAAGCTGTTCCCAAGCAATCACCAAAGAAAGATGAACTCCCCCTGCCTCTGCTGCCTGCTGGAAAGTCAAATCCAGCAGCGACCAGGTGCCAGTGAGGGGCAGCCTGCTCCCTGGGCGGGGCACCTGCTCCAGAGCTGACCTTGACCTTCCAGGCCCCGGCCTGGCTCTTTCCCGGGGGCAGCGGGGGCTTCCCTGGCCTCTGAGCCAGCTTTCCTGATCTGCAGGAGGCAGCAGCTGCCCCTTCCAGAGTCCTGGGGGTCGCGCTGTGAAGTGTTTCTGACCCTCGGACGTAGTGAGGTCGCTGTCCCTGGTGGTCGGAAGTGATCCTTCCTGTGGCCACGTGAAGCCACAGCCACCGTGTCCTTGCGCTCCCCAGGAGCAACACACTGATGCTGAAATCCAGTGTGACCTCTACTGTGGTGCCCAACCGGGGAGGTGAGGAGAGGGTGGCAGGCTTGCCAGGGTCACAGCGCAGTCCCAGCGGAGCCCGGAACGCTCTCTAACCAGAGTCACCTCAGGCTGTGACCTGTGTGAGTTCACCTGTGAGGTCCTTCCCAGTGAGGGCCAGTGGGCCCGGGGTGTGCTGTCCACCTTGGCCGAGTGGGCCTGAGTGGTTCCTTCTGGCCTTGGAGCCGTAGCAGGGAAGCCGATGGAGGAGCCCTGACCAGAGGGTGGCCTCTGCGGATAGGCAGTAGGAAACCAGGCTCCTGGACCCACAACTGCAGGAGATGAGTTTTCCCCGATGCTGGAGCCAGTGTGGACGCAGAGCTCCCCCAGATGGGAACGCAGCGGCCAGTACCTCACCTCTGCCCAGAAGTCTCAAGCCACAGACTCAGCAAGCCCCGCCAACTCCCAAAACCATGGAGTCAGAGACGGGACGCACAGGTGCCGGGGGTCCCCGAGTGGAGTTCTCAAACTCATTATGGAGAAGCACCTGCTTTCTGCATCCCCTGCCCTGCTCTGCTCACACGGGCACCGGGCACCCAGACCCTGGGTGATTGCTCTGATGGGAGGAGGCCCTGACTTCTGACCAGGCCACGGCCACCGCAGTGAGTCCCTGCCTCTGGGTGGCCCTGGCCGGCGGCAAGGCGGATGGCCATGCACTGTGGGGGCAGAGGCAGCTGTGCTGTCCCGGGCCGGCCAGACGGCGCACAGCAGACGGAAACGGCTCTGGGTGGTTCTGTGTTGTTCATTCATAACCTGGGGGCTCCACACCACGACCCAGTCCTGACCCACAGTGGAGCCCTGCCTGCACCCCGGCCTGGACGCCAGCGGGAGCCCGGCTGGAAACCCACTGCCCTCCAGCCTCCGCCAGCTCGCTCCACACCCTATTCCCGTGGCAACGGCAGACACAATGGTTCCCCCCCCCCCAGTTGGGGGTCTATGAATAACCTCCGGGTCAGTCATGGGTGCAGGAGAAAGGCCGCTCCCAGGGGTGGTTTGCAGTGGCCACACCCGGCCGGGTGAGCCGAGCCTGCGTCCTCCTGAGGCTCTGCCTGGGCCGTGGTTTCCGTCCCAGTGCCGCACTTGGACTTGGACCATCCTGGGACTGCAGTGCTCAGAGATTCCTGAAGGCCAGGGAGGAGGCCCAGGGCACTGAGAGTTGCCCAGCGGAGGCTGTGGACACAGGCCAGGTGCGCCGCAGGCCTCCCAGGAGCGCTTCCTGGGTGTGGGGAAGTGGTTCCGGGGCCCAGGGCAACCGTGAGTTTCAGGTCCTGGGGCGGGGAGGGCAGAGTCCCCTGGAGGCCTGACGGGGGAAGGGGAGTGAGACCTGCACTCTTCCATCTGTTGGGGTTTCGGTGCCTGCTCCGGAAGGGGAGCTTGGCTGAGCAAACGCAAAAGGGGCCACTGCGTGAAGGGCAGATTTTGAGTGTCCTCAGCAACCAGCAATGGCCTGGTGAGGTGGTACATGCATGTAATCACAGCACTTGGGAGGCTGAGGAAGGAGGATTGCTGGGAGTTCAAGGCCAGCCTGAACTGCATAGTGAAACTGGGTTTCAAAAAGACAAGAGAAGACACCAACGACAGAGGGAACGTCCACTCAGGAAGCCCGAGGCTTGGCCTGGGAGGACACTCAGTCTCACGCTGAAAATGTGGATGCGGCACTTCGGCACAAGAGGCGCAGGCTCCAGGCACTCGGCCCCCGGCCCTGGCACCAGCCCTGCTCCTACGGGACCGTCAGCTGCAGAGGCAGATCCTGAGGGTGGATCGGCCCTGGCTTGGAGGTTTGTGCTCAGTGACCCCGGGCATCTCGGGATTTTCCCACAGAGAGCAGTTTTGCCAATGCCAAGCTCATTTTCAAAGACGCGAACCCCAGCTCTGCTGCCACAGGCGCCCACCAGGTCAGCCTGGGTGGGCTCCACAGGACGCATCTGCAGTGGGGCCCAGGGCCAGAGGAAGAAACCCAGGGTCCAGATTCCGCCAGTCTCAGCCCCTGACATCCGCTTCCGAGTCCCTGGGGCAGGGTGGGGGGTGTGGAGCTGCAGCAGCCAGCAGGGCTGCAGACACGAGTGTGGTCACAGTGAGACCACCTCGCCCCGTGGGACCGCGCCCAGCCCTCTGCAGAAACCCCCTCGCCACTCCTCCTGCGTGGACCACCCGTGGCCCGGGTTTCCCACGTGGAGCTGCACCTCAGGGTGACCTCTCCCTCTGCCATGGAGGAGCCAGCCACAGGGCCAACAGCGGCCTCTAAGCCCGGCAGGAGGACCCGGGTCCCGCTCAGGCTGGTGTGGTCTGTGCCTCCGGGGCTCAGGGCTGATCATGGTGGACAGGAGACAGCAGCCCACGCCGGCCGGCCGGGGCCCTGGGCCCTCTCAGGCAGGAAGAGGTGGGGAGCAGGGCCGGGAGCAGGAGAGCAGTGGGGGGCTCCGGGTTCCTCCCTGCGTGGGCTGCGGCCTCGGTCAGGGTGATTGGCATCTGAGGCAGGGTCACAAGCGGTGATAAGCTGAGCTCTCAGGAAGCAAGTGGAAAACCGGCCACAGCCCAAGCCGAGGTCCCAGCCTGCAAGAGGAGGACCCCGGGGTGCATCTGTGAGCACACGACTGCTTCCTGCTGGTTTGAGCCCCCCAGGTGGGGGCGGTGTGGTCAGGCAGCGCTGGATCCTGGGGCACAGGTGGAGCTGGGGGCTCAGAGGTGCCCAGGAAGAGCTGCCCTCCTTGCTGGGCAGAGCTGCGGGCCACATGAAGATTTGATTCCCGGGCCTGGGGCAGAAGTCCTTCAGGGTTTGGGTGGCTCTGAGATGGGTTGTTCTCCTCCTAACATCTCCTCCTGGGCTCTGTCTGCATCATACTCCCTACAAATCCCTGGGGATTTAGCTCAGCAGCATAAGCACCTGACTGGCAAGCTTGAGGTTGTGGGTTCGATCCCCGGTACAAAAAAAAAAAAACAAGAAAAAAGAATGAACAAAGCGGTTAATTAAACGTCCTGCACTTGTAAATACGCCCCAGTTTTAAAGAGATGTTAAACTGCTCGGAGTCAGGAATATGCTTTCCACATCAGCCTACATCTACAGCTTTGCTTCCTTGCTAAAAGAGTCAAGGACCCAGACTCTTTCTGCCTCAGGTTCATCTCCTCATGGTGACATCATAGCTGCTGCTGCTCCTGCATCATATGTGAACACCTGAACTCACCTCCTCCTGTCTGCCACTTTGCTGGGGAAGGAAAACTTCCCACAGCCCCAGGTCCTGTCACTAGGTCCTGGGTCCTGGGCTCCAAGGAAGGCCAGGTTGGAAAGAACACAGAGCTCTTGGGCGCTACAGCAATGGCCAACCGACCAACTGTCACACTTGGGGTGACCATGCCAGCCCTTTCAGGCCCAGTCCCAGGTTGGCTGCCTGACCCTCTTCGACTCTTTGACCAGTTCCTGGCCTGGCCAGCTTCGTAGAAGCCCTTGGGAGCTGTGATGTGCTGGTCAAAGCTCCCTGGCTCTCCGGGAAGCCAGCAAGGGCAGCTCAGAGGGAATTGGGTCATCACGCACAGCTGACTGGAACCAGGCCGTGGACCCAGGTCACTGATGCACAGCACAGTGCCAAACACTGCTGCCCAGGGGGTGAAGCCGAGGTCACTGCAGGTCCCCTCCCCTCCTCCTGGGTGCCCGAGGCTACTGTGCTGGGAGCTTTGCACACTCCCCTGCTGCAGCAGCCCCAGCTGGACAGTAGGATGGAGCACAGGTAGCAGGGGAGGAAGCCTCAAGGGACAGCACCCCACCAGGACACCTGTTCTTCTACACAGCTGTGTGGCAGGCATTGTACTGCACCCCTCCCCGAGCTTCACTTTACTGACCTTAAAAAGTCAGCAATCTCAGCACTCTGGTAGGCTGAGGCAGGAGGGTTGCAAATTTAAAACCAGCCCTGAGTGACTTGGCGACTTAGTCCGTACCTCAAAGTGAAGTATAAACAAAATTTTATGTTTCAGTGCTGGAGGCTTTAGCTTAGCACAATAGGCCTGGGTTTAATTCCTAAACCCCACTAAAAAATAAAGAAGACAGGAGATTCTTTTAAAAGTTGGGGTGGAAGGGGCTTCCGTGATTCTGGAGCCACTGAATATGTGGCTTGATGTTTTTGGCTCCTTCCAGCTTTCACTCCACCAGGCCTGGTGTTGGAAGCATCACCTGGATGGTGGGGGGCCCTTTCTGCAACCCCTGAGCTCCCCGTGACAGCTTCAAGGGTGACCGAGAGATGACACCCCCGACGCCCTGGCTTGTCTATCTCCTCTTCCTTTCAAAGGCAGAAGAGCTGGTGCCTGAACTCAAACTCATTCTTACACAGCCTCTGTGGTTTGAAATTCACAGCTTACCGAGCTGTTTCGGTTGTGTGTGTGTGTGTGTGTGTGTGTGTGTGCGGTCACGCGTGCTTGTCGCTGGACAGGAAAAACTAAGCATGAACCGAGCCCCGAGGGTGCTCCAGTGCCTCGAGGCCCTTCCTATGGACTGCCCCTTGGGGTTCACCTTCTCCCCTCGCCCTGACAGCATCGGGCCCAGGCAGCCTCTGCCCAAGACTGCAGAGCCGCCCGGTAGAGATGGCACCGACTCAGAAGAGCACAGTGAGGCAGGGAGGGGGCATGTTCAGGCCGAGTGGTGTCCCCCGAAACTCCCCGAGCTCCAAGTCACAGAGCGTGCCCCGGCTTGCAAGAGGGCTGAGACCGTGTTGGGGTACAGTGTGGGGTGTGGCATGGTGGCAGCATCTTTTTCTAGTGTTTAAAGTGTCAGTGGTGGCGCTGGGGATGGAACCCAGGGCGCCCTGCATGCGAGGCAAGTGCTCCAGTGCTGAGCTACATCCTCAGCCCTTTATAAAAATTTGAGACAGGAGGTGGATGTGGAGGGGTACACCTGTCATCCCAGCACTCAGGGGGCCTGAACTGCATAGCCAGACCCTGGCTCAAAAAGACAAAAAAAAAAAAATTTTTTTTTGAGACAGGTTCTTGGTAAATTGCCCCCAAACAAGCAGGCAATCCTCCTGCCTCAGCCTCCTGATGCTGGGATGGCAGGCACGTGCCACTGTGCCCGACCACATTCTCCCTTCTCTCTGCTGCATGAGTAACTTTATTCATGAATAGAATATGGGTCTTCTGGTAAAGACGCTGTCCACAAAGCAACAATTACATCTCACTGATTGCTGGACACCACTGGCCAGGGCGATGTGCAGTGATCGATCACTGCTGTAGAATGGACAAAGCAGGGGCTGGGGATTTAGCTCAGCAGCATAAGCACCTGACTGGCAAGCTTGAGGTTGTGGGTTCGATCCCCGGTACAAAAAAAAAAAAAAAACAAGAAAAAAGAATGAACAAAGCGGTTAATTAAACGTCCTGCACTTGTAAATACGCCCCAGTTTTAAAGAGATGTTAAACTGCTCGGAGTCAGGAATATGCTTTCCACATCAGCCTACATCTAGATGGGTACATGCCAGCCCCCTAGGATTGTCTTGGCCACGCCTGCGGCGAGAGTGGGCTTCGCACCCCTTTCCTCCTTCGGCATCATAACGTGGGAGCTTCGGTGGAGCACATGATCACCAGCTTTAAAAACTACATTTCCCAGCCTCCCATGCAGCTAGAGAAGTGTTGTAATGAAGTTCCAGCCAATCAATTGAAAGCTGAGAAGCGCCTGACACTGCTGGCCTTGCCTTTAGGAGGAAACAGGAGTGTGTGTGTGTGTGTGTGTGTGTGTGTGTGTGGAGGGTGTCTCACTATTTTTCCTTCCCTGTGCCTGGCTGGAATGTAGATGAGCTAGCAGGAGCTGAAGCAACCAGCTTAGCACTCACCTATTGGGCTTGACAGATGGGTAAGATCAATACAAAAGCGCACTCATGTTGCGTGTTAGCCAGAATTGCTTACTCTTGGGCTGTTTCATAAGGAAGAAACACTCTGTCACTTAGAGCCCTGTTAGCCTGGCCGTTTCCCAGCAGCCAGAACACAGTCCTCAGGAACACACATGTCTGATGCTGCCCCTGGGCCCCACTTGAGCCCCTCCTTCGGCAGCTCCTCCCCCAGAGGGGACCCCAAATGCTAGCTGCTCATGCAGCTGATGGAACTGCCTTCTGGACGGGGCGCTCCTGGGCTCCCTTCCTGCCCCGCGCCCTCTGCAGCCCTGGTCACCGGCTGGCGCAGCCCGAGGCCCTGTCCCCTCCATTCCCAGCAGCATCTGCTTTCTCAGGGTCGGAGGCTCTGGCCACCGCATGGGCCTGGCGATGTGGGCACTCCTGGTGCCTGTCCTCCAGCAGGCTCCCGACCCCGCCTCCCGGCAGCCAGCGTCTCCACTGCCCAGCCACAGTGATCGGACAGTTTTCTGAGAGCTGGAATGGGACCGCAGCGGGGAGCAGAGTCCATCTCCCCAGGCCCATGGGAGCACAGAAGCGACGGCAGCGCCACGGCCACCGGGGCCACGGAGGCCTCTCAGGGAGCAGCGCCGATGCCTTCTTACGCTTCTGCATCCTGGCCTGTGGGAAGGCCAGAGGCTGGGTTATGTCTGGTGGCTGATCCTGCTGCCTGCAGGGCCACAGTTGCTAATCCCCAAGGGCTAGTGTCCCCAAAGGCTAGTGTCCCCAAGCAGAGCAAATTATCATCTTTAAGATCCGGTCGCACAGCCGAGCACACCCTAATAGTCCTCGTTGTCAGAAGGCTGAAGCAGGAAGATTGCTGTGAGGCCCAGACCAGCCTGAGTACATAGTGAATTTGAGGCCAGCCTGGACTGCCTCATGAAACCCTGCCTCAAAAGACAAAATAAAATAAGATTGCTTAATGCCACTTCTGCCACCTTCCACTGGCTGAGGCAGTTACAGAAGAAGACATGCAGGTCAAGTGGGGGAAGGAAAGGAGAGCTTGGAGGGACTCAGGCCATGGGGCGTCCAGAAGGCAGGGGTGTTGGACAGGCTTGGTGTGGCCAGGTGGGACCTAGAGCTTCTGCCCGAGGCAGAGGACGGTATGAAACTTTGCCAAGGGGTGAGGAGGATGGCAGGGATCACTTGAGTCCCGGACCCCACTGCCCTCTGCTCGGGTCGCCTGGGGGATCCTTCTCTCCACTTACCGAGGCTGGAGGGAGGGGGGGCTCAGCGCCTGGTTTCCTGCAGCTAACTCCGTCGTGCTGTGGTCACAGTGTGGGCGCTGGCCCTCTGGGCTCCACGTCACTGCCATGGCAGGACCCTAGTGCCTCTGCTCCAGCCTCCTGCACGCCCAAGCCCCATCCTTCCCTTTGCAAGGCCAGATTGGGGACAGTCGGATTCCTGTTTGATCCGGTGGTCACCAGCCAGATTGCCTCCCAGTTGGAGGACAGCCTGGCGTCCATGCGGCAGCCCCAGGAGGCCGAGGGAATTCTGTAGGCGGGATCCACACCCAGGACTCAGGACACCCCTCTGCTGGGTCCCGGAAGTGCTGGCCCCAGGGGAGAAGAGTGGCCACATGGCTGGCACCCATTTTAGCCGGGCACTGACAATCCTGGCTTCATAGCGACCCAGCCAGGAAGTCTCCCACCCTGGCGACAAAGGAGGAAACTGGGGCGGAGAAAGGGCCTAGTACCCCTAAACTCTGCCAGGAAGCAGAGAGCCAGAGGAACCGGCGGTGCCCGGGAGGTGGAGCTGGGCGGGGGAGGCAGTCTGGGGTGGCCACGCAGCAGGAAGGGGCAGGACTTGGCCTGGGGAAGTCGAGGCTGCCACCACTGCTGGCTGCTGGCTGCTGGCTGCTGGCCGCTGGCTGCTGGCTGTGGAAGCTCTGCCTGCCAGCTCTCCGGGTGGCGCTGGGCCTCCCATTAGATGCAGATGAGTCACACTCCCAGATCCTGTGGTCCCCTCCCTCGCCTGGGGCGCGGCCTGCCTCAGCCTCGTGTCACCCACATGAGCATGCGTGGCCCAGGAGTCGGGGAGCCCGGTGCCTTGCTCTGGGGGCAAGGACCTGGTCCCTCTGTGGGAGAACTGTGGTAGCCTTGGCCTGCACAGCCTGTCACGATCCGCTAGGGTCCAGGCTCCAGGAAGTGGAAGAGCTTGGTCCCAGCTGGATCTCAGCTCCCACCAAGGCTGCCCCAGGCCACCCCCGGCCCCAGCGGCACTCAGCAACCTCTCCAGACCCAGCCTTCCTGGGACCCAAGGTCACCTTCCCAACCTGTGAGCCCCTTGGCCGCCCCTCGCCACCATGGTCAGCAGCGTCCCTTTCTGTTGTTTGCACCCCCAAAACCGGGCTGAAAATGTGACCGAGCCCTGCTCCCTGTCGCCCCAGAGAGTACTATGCTCACAGCGTCCAGCGGTTCCGCCTCCTGCGACAGGGCGGTCAGGGGGGAGGCTTTGCAGAGCTGCCACCCAGCCAGCCCTGTGCCTGCATCAGAGCTGCAGGGGACAGGCAGGATGTGATTACTGTCACCGGGGGTGTGCCGGCGCCTGCCTGCCCCCCCAGATCATTGTTCTCCCCCCCCCGTCTAGCCCCCCCTTACCGAGCTAAGCCCCGGTGCCTGCCAGCCCCAAAATAGCATCGCGCCCCGCCCAGGCAAGAGCCAGCTCCAGGAAAGGATGCCAGCCCCATGGGGCCCGGAGCCCAGGGAGCCTGCACCCCGTCCTGTGGTGAAGAGCCCGCTCCAGGTCTCTGCTCCCCGGGAGAGCCCAGCGCAGGTCCCCAGGCTGCAGGACAGTGTGGACCTCACTTTGCATATTGGGCTCCTCTCCTCCTCCTCCCCCAGCCCTTGCTCACCCCCAGGCTCGCTCTGGTCCGGCCGACAGGGAGCCCTGGCCCAGGAGCCCCGCTAGGTCCTCTCCCGCCAGCCTTTGGCCTGGGCCCCACGGCTGTCACAGTGGCAGTGGTGTGGGGGGTCCTGCTTGGCCCTTAAGAGCCAGCTGGGTGTCAGGGACTTTGAGTCTGTCACAGTTCTTGGTGTCACTGATTCCACAACCATCATTTTAGGGGAAACAGGAGAAGAACTCACTGTACGGTTCTCGAAACACTAACTCTAAAGATATGTCCTTCTTCAGAAACTTGACAGCGTTGAAACAACCGTATGGTAAAATGGGACAAGCTGGAGAAAGGGTTTTGGATATATTTTTAAGTCTTAAAAAAACTGAGTTAGCTGGGGATTATAGCTCAGGGCACAGCACCTGCCTGGCAAGTGCAAGGTCCTGAGTTCAATTCCTAGTACAAAAAAAAAAAAAAAAAGCCAGGCATGGTGGCACACGCCTGTAATCCCAGCACCTGGGAGGCTGAGGCAGGAGGATCACAGATGGCTCAAGCTAGCCTGGGCTACACTGTGAGTTGAAGGCCAGCCTGACCTGCATAGAGAGAGAGACCCTGTCTTGAAAAACCGAAAATAAAGCAAAGCAAAACGTGTGTTAGGAACCATTATGCTGAGTGTTGAGAAAAGCTACAGGTACACACACGTGCAGCTGGGCCCCTTCAACAATGGACAGAGCCGGGAGGCTTGCACACACACACATGCACACGGGGGACATCTGTCCCCCAGGCAGAACCAGGAGGACCTGGTGGGAGCCTCGGCGAGGGGCTCCAGGTCTTGGGTTTGAGTGCGATTGTAGTTCTCTGTTTCCGATGCCTGATTTTACTATCTGACAACTAAAGGACAGCAGCAGGTGCCTCCTTCCTACCCAGCGTCACTTCCTGCCTTGTGACAATTGTCAAGCACTGAGACTCAGAGCAGCCCATCCGAGTGGGGTCGCAGTGCTGGAGCCCACTAGTTGGCAGGGAAGACCCGGCCAGAAGGAGCCATTTTCCCAAGACCACACAGTGGCCGGCAGTGGGGCTGGGCCTCAAACCCCGGTCACTGAGGCTCCAAAAGGAGGCCCTTCCATGACAGGCACAAGGCTGAGGGGCTGCTTCTCTAAGACTGCAGGAGACTTGGGCAGCAGAGCCACCGAGGAACCCCATTCTGCTGAAGAGCTCCCCAGGGCCAGGACGTGTCTTCCTGACATCACACGTCCTGGGTGGCAGCTTGGAGCAGAGACCCCAGGGCAGGACACAGACAGAGTCCGGATAAACGGAGAGGAGGCTGCTGGGGTCCCCGTCCGGTCCTGCCGCGAGAAGCTGTCCTGGTGCCCCACAGCCACGGTGGGATGGGACTGTCCCCACCACACAGAGACGCAGCTGGGGGTCCAGAGGACATGGTGGGCACCGCAGCCAGAGCCCAGCCCGCGCTTGGCCTCCCACAGGGCTCTGTCCTAACCCCAGCCAGGGCCAGCGCTCTGCCAGACAGCCGCAGATACTCGGGGGCTGAATGCAGACCTGGGGAGCCCCGCTCCTCCCTGCCGCCCAGCGCCTGCTCCAGCCCTGCGGCCACTGCACCCCTCCCCGCTCCCCAGCCCCGCTGGCCCAGGAACACGTCGGGGACCACACTGGCCCTGTGGCCGAGCAGAGCCTTCACAGGGGGGTCCTGCAGGGGTCCAGCTACGGGGCGCCCAGACCTCTACAGCCACCCCCACTCCCTCCCCCCTCGGCCCCAACACTCTCATGCAGACCTTGCAGGCCAGTCGCCCCGCCTCACCCGTGAACCTCCAGAGCCCACCCTGCATGGCCTCCACTGGGGAAACTGCCCCCTGCCCCCCAGGCGTGGAAGGGTCCCTGGCCCACATCCCTGACCTCTGCCCACATCAGCCCGATCCTGGCAGGACAGGAGGGACGCAGCAGTTGGCCATGATGTCCTGCGTCTAAAGTGCAGAGGTGTTTCCAACGCAGGATTCTTCCATGCGGGGTGGGTTTGTCGGGACGCCCCAGTAAGCAACCGGGAGCGGGTCGGGTATGGTAGCGCACACCTGTGATCCAGGCACTCAGGAAGCTGAGGCAGGAGGATCACCAAGAGTTCAAGGCCAGCCTGGGCTACACAGTGAGACTCTGTCTCAACAATAGCAGCCACAAGAAGAAAAGAAAGAAAAGAGAAGGGAAGGAGAGGCTGCTCTGGGTCAGTTATCATGTCCACCTCAATCAGAGGACTCCTTGAAGGTGGAAGGTCAAAGGCAGGAGGAGGAGGAGGAGGAGGAGGAGGAGCAGGGGCAGCTGCAGCAGTGGAGAAGAGTATGGGCATGAATGTTTGCAGTGATTTAACCAAAGAGCTGCAAGGGGATATGCCGACAGGCTCTGGGGACAGGCAATGCACACAGAAATGTAGTCTTTCTTCTGTTGCTGGGAGCTGGGTGTGATGGCTGGAAGAGCTACAGCCCACTTGAGCACATGAGGACAGCCAGCAGAGGACAGGTGGACACAGCCAGGGCCGAGTGTGGACAGTCGGTGCAGGCTCCTCAGTGGTGTCCCTGAGCCAAAGAATTAATGGACTTTGGAGCCTCCTCCCCTCAGGCAACGAATCCGCTCGTCCTTTGAGCCTTCAGGTTGGATGATGAGGGACCGGATGTGTGCATCAAAGCCTGCCAGCAGACTGATGCAAAGCAGGTGGCAGGCACCGGGCACATTGGCACCCACCAGCACCCCTGGGTGCAGCGAGCGTGCAACCCACTGGTAACCACGGCCTGCAAAGATGGAAGAACAGCGGTAGGGTGCCCCAGCAGAGGCGTGGCGATGAGTCTAGTCCCACGGCCACGTTCTTCTCTTCTGAAGGCCATGGACATGATGTTGGCCAATGAGATTGAAGCAGAAATCTAAGGAGCTCCTGATGTCATTGTCCCTGCCTTGCTTTTTTTCTGCCCCGAATACACCATGTGGTGGTGCTGGGAGCTGTGGCAGCCGTGTAGCTACCATGAGGAAAGGCCCAGCACCTCCCGCCTCTCACGGAGCAGTCTCACGGCTGGAGCAGCAGCCGTCCTCACCCCTGGATCCCTGGTCGTGTGAGACAAACAAGCTTCTGTGCACTCGTAACTGTGAGAGGTGATGGATGTTTCTGTTCATCACAGCCATGGAAACGCCTCCCTAAACTCCAGAAATGAGAGGACTTGGGGGTCCAGCGTCTGCGCCTGGCGGACCCTCAGAATCAAGAGAGGAAGCCGGGGGCTTCTTTTCAGTTCTGGTTTCATCAGTCACGTGTGAGCAACTCACCCGATCACCTCGCGCTCACGGTTCCTGGGTGCAGCACACCGGGCCCTGCTCGCCAAGGGCCTCCAGCCAGGCCACAGAAGGGGTTCCCTGGTGTCAGAGAAGGGGTGGACAGTGCCCGAAGACCTCACTGCGCGGTGCGGTCACCACAGGAGTTTGAAGCTGGCCCCGAACCTAAGTGACCAACCCTAAGAGGCCGGGAACCCAACTGGCGGCATTCTGCAGCGGTGCCCAGTCCCCGGGTGCCGGCCCGATGCCCCCAGGAAATGAGGTTCTCAGCCGTCAGGGCCACAGGCCTCGGGCCCTCTGCTCACCTCGGTGTTAATCCAGCCGACCACAAACCGGCCTCTAGCTGGAGTCTCCCTCTCTGGGACTTTTGCCATGGGATAGGGCAGATTAAACACATTCTTGAAAATTCCACTTTACAAATACTTGGTAAAACCACAGTTACATGTGACAGATCATCATGGAGAGATGCACTAGCCCACAACTGGAGAAACCCGCTGTGATACGAGGCGGGTAGAAGCCAGGGCTATTGCACCGAGATACCTAAATTCACACTCCTCTGCGTTTATGTGTCGGTTTATTTATCCTTTATGTTTTTGAGGGAGGATCTTACGTCACTGGGTTGTTGAGGTTGGGCTTGAACTTTGCAACCTCCTGCCTCAGCCTCCCAGAGGGAAGGGATGACAGGCGTGCACCACCACGCCGGCTTCGGCACACATTTAATAAGCGCCAACCCTGAGTACAGCGTCACCCGTCTGACGCTATAAATCCAAAGTCCCAAACCGTCAGGCCGGCCACTGCTTCCCAGTGGCTCAGAGTTAGACTGAGGCTCTGGTGCCTGGTGTCAGTGGGCCTGGCTTCTGTGTTGATGCCCGCCTCGGGGTGGCCCACCGCCAGTGACAGCAACACCACGGGCCGGACAGGTGTCCCCACAGACAGTCCTCCTCTGGGGGGGGAGATCACAGCTCCGAGGCCTGCCTTGGGGAGCCAGGAGCCTGTGCACCTCCACATGTGCACACTGGGGGCGCCGGGACCCCGCCCAGGGCAGAGGTCAGCACATGCTGGACACAGCCTACACCACCGGTCACACCTGTGGGAGACATGGGTTATATAATGAAGAGCCCCATCTCCTTTCTTTTCTTTCTTTCTTTTGTTTTGTTTTGCTTCAGGTCTCACTACACAGCCCAGGCTGGTCTCGAACTTATGTTGATCCTTCTGCCTCAGCCTCCTGAGTGCTGGGATTACAGTGTGGACCACTATACCCGGCCTTGTTTCTTCATCTGCAGTGGATGAGGGCACTTCAACCTCGAGACTCTGAGGAACAAAGCAGCCAGGCCTTGGCTCAGAGGGCCAAGGGCAGCTCCTGCCTGGGCACCAGTACCCTCTTGGCCTGAGAAGCCCTGGTCCTTGGCGCTTTCTCTGCCAGCCCAACCCAGTACCTGCCTCAAGCCACTCTGCAGGGCCAGAATAAAGGCTTGGGGCCAGGAGACCTGATTTTGGTCCCAGCTTTGCCAGTACTCATTCTTTTCCTCCATCTCCTCCTCCATCTCCTCCTCCTCCATCTCCTCCATCTCCCCCTCCTCCATCTCCTCTATTACCTCCTCCTCCATCTCCTCCTCCTCCATCTCCCCTCCTCCATCTCCCCTCCTCCATCTCCTCCTCCTCCATCTCCTCTATTACCTCCTCCTCCTCCATCTCCTCTTCCTTCATCTCCTACTCCATTTCCTCCATCTCCTCCTCCCCTACTCCAGAACATGCAACCCAGAGCCCAGTTCAGGCTGAGCACTTTCTCCACCATGGCCACACCCCTCAGGCCTGCAGCAGGTGCTTCTTGACCCCACTACCCCAGGGCAACACAGAGCTGAGGACACTGGACACAGACAGCAGCCCTCCTGGGAACTGGAGGAGGCGGGGGGGGGGGCCCACAGTTCAGCGCCTGCTGACACCTGGACGCCCTGGGCCTGCAGTGGGTGCAGAGCAGGCTGCTGACACCCGAAGGCAGCGTGTGACACTCGTGTCGCAGCAGCCACTGCCTCACGTGGAGAGGATCCTGCTGGGGTTCTGGCTGGCCGGCGCAGGCCTCACCACCCCAGTGCCCTGCATGTGGCCCTGGAAGGCCTTTCGTTTGGCAGGCGTGTGTTTAGCTAAGGTAGGTTTCATAACCCAGCACCTTGTGAGGGCGAACTCCAGGTGCACCGGGATCTATAAATAGCGGCTGGAACCCCGGACTGAGTCCTTTACAACTTGGGTGCAGGGAAAGGTTATCCAACCACAGTCGCCATCCAGAAGCAGTAACAGAAAAGGTCATTTTTGTTTGTTTGTTTGTTTGTTTGTTTGAATGTTTTTGAGACAGGGTCTCACTATGCAGTTCAGGTGGCCTTGAGCTCACTTTGTAGCCCAGGCTAGTCTTGAACTTGCAACCATCCTCCTGCCTCAGCCTCCCAAGTGCTGGGATGACAGGAGTGTGTCACCGTGCCTGGCAAGATTAGTATATCTAAAAACATAAAATAAATGGCTTCACAGTACAAATACCATCAACAAGTTCCAAAGGCAATGGGCAAACAGGGAAAATCACTGATAAAGAGCTAATATCCCTAATATATGATGAACTCATTAACATTGAGGGAAATAAAGACAAAAAAAAAAAAAAAAAAACCCCACCTGACAGAAAGCAAGAACAGGCCAAGTGGCACATGCCGTAATCCCAAGAAGCCGAGTCAGGAAGATTCCAAGCTTGAGGCCCACCTAAGCAATTTAGTGAGACAATCGCAAAGTAAAAAGAAAAAAGAAAAACTAAGTTCGGAGTTGGAGATACAGCTCAGTGAGTGCAGGGTGCTCGCCCAGCACGGGTTCAAATCTCATTACTGTCCCCACCACCACCAAAAAAAGCTACAACAAAAACCCTAGGCAGTTTACAGAGAAAGACACAAAACTGCGTCCCTGCTGTTCCCCCCAGAGACCGGCACCGTGGCCAGGTAGGACTCAGCGTCACCTCCGGGCACATGCAGCAGAGCCTGCTATCGGCAGTTTGTGTGTGGACACGGGTTCCTTCAGTGTCTGGAAGGAACCCGTGTCCACACACACTGACCCCCCAGAAGCCTGAAGATTTCCCAGCCTGCGGGACACACACGTTACTCACCCCAGACCCTGGCGGCTGTTCCGTAGCCATCGGGGTTTATTGCAGTGGGCACCGGCTTCCGGGTGCCTGGGCTCAGCTCGGCAGTGTTTGTTTAAAGCGAAACCTGCTGTGTTCTGAGTTACCTGTCACCCCAACACCGCGACCTGCCTCTGGACCCCTCCCGGGCTGCACTGGGTCTGGGTGTGCCTCTGAGGCACACGCTTCCTGCACTACCCGGCTGGTGGCCCGCCCGGGAAGCCGGCCAGCTCCTCCATCTTTCTGGGCTCTGAAACTCGATCCTTCTCCGAACCACAGCAGTGAAGACCCAGAGGGGTGGATCCGGTCTCCGCGTGGCACATAGCGACAGGACTGTCTTTCGGGAGAGTCCCAGGGCAGGGACGACCTACGTGTCCAACGCTGGGGACTGGGAAGCAGATCCTGGCCCACGCCAGCCGCCCTCGCCAAATGGGTTAGAAGGGAGTCACTGACACGGGATAACAGTCAGGGTGCCTTGGGAGATCGGAGTGGCAGCCGGAAGTGGCGGTGGCCGTCTGTAATCGCAGCGCTTGGGAGGCTGAGTTCCAAGAGCAGGAGGCCAGCCTAGGTCCCACAGTGACTTCGAGACCAGCCTGAACCACACAGCAGCCAGACCTTGTCTCCAGGAAATCAACAAAACAAACAAAAAATAGGATGACACACGTGGAGTGGTCTTAACCGGTTTTGTAAAAGCTTGGGCACAAGTAGACAAGCGTACAAAAGTGTCTGGGAAAAAGTGTATTTTACAGTTGGCTGTGCACTGAGAAGGGACAGTTCTGTGACACTTTAGTTTTCAGTGAAATATAATCTCTTCACAGGTAGCATACATCAGTTCATAGTCAAAACTGCACGACAGTTTATATGTGTGTGCTTATTTATTCACTTAATCTCTAACTTATTTACTTGAAAATACTCCAGAAACGAGCTGTGCGTACTGTGCCTCTGCCCCTCTCCCCGTCTGCCCC